>JACBWW010000230.1:0-64833 GCA_020086605.1 Lanius collurio | reverse complement strand
AAAAAAAAAAAAATCCCAAACCCCATACATTTCTTTTCTGAAATCCAGCTCCACTGCACCTGTAAAGGCACAATCTCAGTCTCACATGCCTCAGAGTACTTGTGGATTCACCACCAAAGGAGTGGGGTCTGCTGCCTGTGTCCCCTCCAGGCATCTTTCTTACATCACCTCTCAGACAGCTCACAAACCCACAATGCTTCACCAGACTGAGTGTGTTATTTCCTCAGCCAGCTCCAAGTGAAGCGTTTGTGTTACAGACCAATTTTTTGCCACAGTTTCTCTTCTAAAACAGAGCAAAAGCTTCCCATGGCTACTGCTTTCAATTGGGAGGGGAAAAAAAATAACAGCCCTGAAACAGAATCCACCAAGGATTCATTCGTGGTGGTACCATAGCAAAAAAGAGGAAACAATCCCCCACAAAAACAACATTTCTGTTGTCTCCACAGATGCCCCTCTTTTTGTTTAAATTCATCTGTATGAGATGCTGTGCATTACTGTACTACTCATATATCTCCTAAACCCAGGTTTATTTTGGCTGGGTTTTGCATTGTCCCATGAAATGTCACTGGTGTTAATTCTGCAGCAAGTTCAGCTTCATCAGAAAGTATCCTTGTCATGTAATTCCTATGAGAAGGAAGAATTTGTAGCCATCTATGAACCAACTTGAATAACTGGGAAGGAAACAATGCAAATGGGGCCCTGCCTACTCTTGACAAGTAACCTGTGGACATCTCCCCTGTTCCTCAGCTCTTATTTTACAGTTCACAGGTGATTTGGAGCAATCTTTGCAGCTCACTTCATGTTTGAGAACAGTTTTTTTATCTTCTCCTAGGGTTCCATGTGACACACTTCCTTTGATGGGAACCTGGTCAGCAGAATTACAGCCAGTATGTGATGAGCAGAAAATCCTAATGTTTGCTAAAGAGCTGCCATTGATGGCATGTAAAAACAAGTCTTTGTACATACAAGAGCCACCTAAAAACCTGCAGCAACAAAATTATCTTCTAATCTTTTCCAGAAAAGATACCATGGCATTAAAGTCAGCAGTCTGGGATGTTTCTGGTGGGTGTGTGCCCTCAACCTGATGGCTGTTGGACACCACCATGCACCAACCATCCATCAAAAACCCCAGCCTCAGTCATCCCCAGAGCATGAGAGATGCTAAAGCTCACTTATCAACTATTTGGTGTTTGTGGTTGGGTTTGTCCTCACACAATAATTTTCATCCTAATTAAGACTTCTGGGTGAATCCCCAATACAAATAAAATTAATTTGGGAAGAGTAAATACAGAAGAACAAATCACAGTCCAAGTGCACAGTCTCTCGGAGCCTGTGAGACTGCAGAATCTTGCTTGCAGATTGTCTCAGCCAGCTCTAATCATTTATTTAAAAAGAGACTAACAGAATAGTCTGTCCTGGAGGATGAAAGCATATGTTAGTCTCAGCATGGATTCCTTTAGGAGGGCAGCATAATTATCACATTCAGCACTACCATAACTCTAACCTACTCCTTCATTTTCTCTCTTTAAATACCAAGTGAAGTGCATATAAATAATTTGACTGCACAAAATGCAGCTCTCCCCACTGAATTTTCACCAAGGCAAGTCAGTCAAAGTCATCAGGACAAAGGACAGACTGGATGGCCCCAGCACAGGGGGCTGGTTACAGCTGCTCTGCTCATCTCCGTGCTAACAAGACCTCTGACTTTTGGGTTTGCTTGGGGATTTTTGGGGTGTGGTTTAGTTTGATGCTTTGTTGAGGATTTTCTGATTTTTTGGTTGTTTTGGTTGGTTGGTTTTGAGGAGGTTTTGTTTGTTTTTAAACCAGAGTCTCCATCATAGCACAGAACAGGTCAGAACACCATCCTCTGTCCAGTAGCTTTAGGAACCATGGGGATCACGTAGATATCTGTGGAGTCCAGGCAGAACCCATGTGTAACCTTGTCCAGATGCTTTTGGGGTCTCCTACAGAGTCCAAGGTGGTGGCAGGCAAGTCAAGACAGTGTGAACTTTGCACATGGATACGAAGTGGCTTCCCTAGTTCATGGCAAGCAAGAGCCAGACAATCCTAACACAACCCAGAAGTGAAAACTCTGAAATGAAAAAGGGAGCAGTGCCATCCTTCCATGCTAACAGAGGGACCCTACCCCAAATAAATTGCTTGGAAAGAGATTTACTGAACAAGCACCTCAACATAAGCTCCCAGCACAATGTTGTGACAGAAGTGGCTAATATTGGGTTTAGAGGTATAAACAAGAGGAGCAGAAAGCAGGATTGATGAAGTGATTATACTTTTATTTATGACATTGGTGGACCAAAGGCACACAGAGCTCAGTTGCAGCATTGCAACTTTCTGAAGAGTGTTGAGGAAAAAATAAAGATGGGAACAACTGTGGGGAGGGCGAATAACTGGGATCTCAATGAGAGCTGAAAGAGCTCAATCTATTTAGCCTATCAACAAAGATTGAGAGGTAACTTGATTAGTGTATAAGTACCTTCATGGGGAGAAAACAAAGGGTATTAAATGGCTCATTAATCTATCAGAGAAAGGCATAACAAAAACTAATGGCTGGAAACTGAAGCCAGACTGATTTAAATTTAAAACTAGGCACAATTTTTTTTTTTTTCCTTTAATACTGTGGGGTATTCTCCAGCTTTTGATACATTTAAATCAAGAAATGGATGCTGTCTGGAATACCTGCTTTAGGCAGACACAAGTTACACTCTATTAAGCATGAAAGTTACTGAAATCAGTAGTTTGGTAACCAGGAGAAATGCAATGGCCTATAATACACAGTGAGTCAGAGGGACAATCCAGGGCTTCCTCTTGGCCCCAAATCCCATGAATCTGTGAACTATGAAAAAGCCATCTCTCTGAATATGAAAAAGCCATCTCTCTGCCCTCCTAATGAATCCAATCATTCTGATTTTCCACCTACATTCATCCACTGCTGAAATTCCTGTAAGTTCCTGTTGTAAAGAGATCAGAGTAAAATCTGAAGCCAAGTTGAACCTTGTGCTGAGGCACAACCCAGGAGTTAATTATTTTGCTTGCTCTTTAAAAATGGGGTTTTCATTCATGAAGAGCATTAGATTGATGACACTGATAAACTCAAAGGGGAAACAGGGTAGGAGTGGAGAAAACAGGAATTTAAAATGGTTCAAGCACACAAATACCTCATGCAGCACAATGCCTGCAGGACCATTCTGTAAATTAAAATGAGTTCAGCACTCACATTTTTTCTGCCCCAGACTTGCAGTACATATCAAGGAAAAGGGTTGTTATTAAGCAATTATGTATTTACCAAAGTAGAGTAATAGAAGTTATCTTTAAGTCATTCAAAGCTTTTCATAACTATGATAAATATATCTGGAGGGGAAAAAAGAAGAGGTGGTGGCAGGCTATAACTTTAAAGGCCTTCTAGATAGGTTAAACAACAAAAGTAGGTAATTTATGTGAGCTAAAGTTGTATTTACCGAGTTAAGACAAAACTACATAAGCATTTTCCTTGGCTCAACATTTGAAACAATGCAACAACCTCTTTTAGCACAAAACTCATTTTCTTTGTCATCTTAAAATTTGGCCACCACACTAAAACCTCCCTGACACCTCTGTATGGCACTGGGGCTGCCTGCAGGGAGGATGCAGGGTATCCAGTGACACAGGAGTCTCCTGCTCAGTGGGACCAGAACAGCACAGACTCCGTGCACAGCCCATCAGATAACGCTCCCTGTGATCGGGGATTCCCAGCTGGGCTGATGATCAGAGAGCTCTCAGCTCTCTCCCAGCCCCAGTTCTGCCAGGGGAGCAGCACCAGCCAGGCCAGTTGGCACCAAAGCAGAGCCAGGAGGTGCTTCCTGTCCCCATTGCTTTCAAAGAGGGCTCAGTTCACCCACGCTATCAGTGGAGATTTTGGGTCTCCCTCCCCATGAGCCCTTGTGAATGAAAATCAGCATGAATGAAGCCAGCTTTGTCCGCACTTGCGCTGTAGATATGCACAAACTCCAGGAAGCCAGGCCTTAATTTGATCTGAAAACCCCCACAGCCAATGCATTTTAAAGACAGAACCACAAAGCCAATCAATAGGGCCCATTCAGATACTTGCTGTCAGCGGCTAAAAGAAAATGGATACCGAGAAAGCCATAACTATGATAAATTCAGGCACTGCTTCTCTCTGACTAATGTAGGCACTAAAACACTCCATGAATATCCTGCTTTGAAACGTGTCATATTTCTGAGAGGCCAATCAATCTCAGGTTCTCTGTGGACCACATTAAAATACATTTGTCACTGTAAGTTTATGAAATATTGATGGTGTTTTTTAGGGGGGTGTTAGGAGGTGGAGAGGTGGATCAAAAAAAGGGGGAGGTAGAGCTACTTTAATGAATTATCTTTAGGCTAGAAGGAAAAGAAGAAACAAATGCAGGTGATTATTGTGGATGAGGGTGAAAAACAGGAAACAGAATTGCTTACTGAAGAAAGACATTTGTTGGATTAATAGGAAAGATCACGTGGGTGAATACACAGGCACTTCAGTATTTCAAGCTCAATTTGAACTAGATTTATTATTTTATTAAACTTTCAACTTTCTAAATTTGGTATCTAGTGAAAATAAAACCAGAGCTCCCTTAATGACAGTCAGAGGACAAATTAAAAGTCTGTGTTCCAGAGGGGAGCAAGGTTTCCCTGCACCAGGCACCACATCACATTTATACCTGAAGAGGGAATGAGCCAACGTGTGCTGGCAAACCTCACAAAGCAGACATGCACACACTCCCCATGGAAAAGAAATGGAATAAAACAGGGATTCACAGAGCAAAACCACCTTTCCTACTGATGCATCTACACACACTCAATACCTGATGTTCAGTGGGGTTTCTTTTCACCCAGAAATTTCCCATCTTAAGGAATTTATGGTTGGAGTAACCTAAAGACCAGAAGTGAACATGAAGAAACAAGGTGGAAATGGGAACCAGGTCACACAGAGTAATTAATTTCAGATTATAAAGGACATCTGTTGCAGATGCAAGCTGGGAGTCCAGAGCTTTCCAGACAAGGCCACTCTCCCTTTCTGAAACCCAAACTGGTGAGCACCTAATGACATGCCCAGCTCTCTACAAGAGGAGCTCCAGCTGAAGTCAATAAAGCTATTCACAAGTGTAAAGTTAAGCCTGAGCTTAAATACTCTGGTACTGTGATTATGTTTGTGAGTTAAGTGTGGAACTAAAGCTAGTTTGTGTAAATAATTGGAAATGGGGTCATTTTTCACCATTTCTGTCAATGCAAAAAGTTTTTTCAGATAAGAACAGCAGCAGCATTCACCAAGGGAACAAAAAGTAAATCCTCATATGCATTTTTAACTCACAGATGCTAAACTTTTTGGTAAAGATATTATGCTATATCTGTAGGAAAAACACTCTTAGGCAATAAATAGCACATTTTGCTTTAGTGATGAATTGCAACAAAAATAAATTGAAGCAGAAGCATAAAATTTTTCATTTTTCACAAATCTGGAAAAAAATGAACTTTCTATTAGTTTTGGCCAGTGGCCCAAACATCTTCCCTTCAACATTTAGGAAGAACTTCACTCTTCTTACTGAGATTATCCAAACAGATACAAAGGTCTATCCTCTATTTCCTTTGCCATAGTTTAGGTATTTTGGCTATAATGATTTGGCTGCTTAAAAAACTTCCATAAAAAAAAGCAATTTTTCTACCTTCACCCCAGGAATTTCATCCAAATTGAAGACTTCCACATGCATGGAGAGCAGAGAGAAGGAAGCATTTTGTTTCCCCATCAATTTGAAGCAAGTTTAAATATTTCAGCACATTTCTAGAGAAGCAGAGCAATTTTCTGAAGAGTTTAATATTGAATTACACCTCCTGCACTGCTACAGCACTTCCCAAGAACAGTAGTTCAGGTACCCTCATCCCTAATATCCCCCCCTCAAACCTGCAGTCCTTGATTAAAGTCCTGTTCCCACCCTTAACTGCAGTTCCCTCTCTCCACTATGAACAACACACACAACATAACTAAAATTATTTTCTTTTCCCCATCCTGAATCTTATCCCAGAGGTTTGCAGGTTATTATTTTCCTCCACACACAGACCCTACTCATGGGCTATGATGTATTAGGTCAGGTGTTGAGCAAACAGAAATAAAAAAGAGAATGGTTTGAGGCAAACCTTAACTTTTCGTACTTGAAGTTTGGGCACAAAGAAAACAAAACATATCCTGAAAGTCGTTTAGTATTTCTGCTTATTAACTTGGAATTTTCAGTCTTTCTGGGCAAGATATTCATGCAGACCACTTAAGATGCAAGATAACCCATAGAACTAGCCTAGCAAGGAATAAAGAATATGGAAGAAAACTAGGAAAATCTCAGCAAATTAGTGACTATTTAAATACTGAACATTCTTCCTTTGTTCAGGAAGTGTCTGACCAACGGAAACTCTCCTGTTCAAAACTGGTGTCATCTTGAATGCCAAAAAGGGAAGAAAAAGTCATTTATAAAACAATTAGAAATAAGGTTTCAGCCTTGGGGGTCTTCCTCAGGGCATAGTGAAACTGGGACACAGCAAAACTAAACAACATCCTGTTCTTCTTTAGCCTAAGGAAGGCCCCATGGCCAAAATGCCTTCTCTAATCTAATTTTGTACTTCTGACAAACAGGTTGACCCTTCCCCTGCTAATTACTGCTCTGTAACTTGCTACTCTGCACCAAGTTTGTCCCTTCATTTTTAGAGGTCACACACCACGTAAAGCATTTATCCAAGTCCTCTTCAAATCCCACACCTTCGTTTATGTCTGGAACAATCAGCTTTGAAATGTTCACTTTGGGAGAAGAGGGAAGCAATATAACTAATTCTCCACTGCTTTTCATTGCTGCCACATCAACTCTCCTGGGCAGGAGGATAAAATGCTACTGGTAGGAGTTTGCATAACTGGATAAGACCAGCTAAGGGGCAAAGCAATGGAGAATAGGACCCAGCAATTTGAGGATGTCATCTGTAAAAAGGAAGAATGGCTTCTGTCACACAAGTTTATTGCAGCCCAGAAATGTCTACAGCAACTGTGGGCATATAATGTGATGTGCAAGGCTTTTATGAATGAGACCCTTGTGGCTTCTTGTCAGAACTGAAGCTGAAGTGATGACAGGACATTTTTAAGAAGTCTTTCCTGGGATGCTGAAGGACTTCCATAAGGGATCATCTTGAAGACTGGGCTCTTGAGGCTTTCAGTCAAGAGGAGTCCTTCCAAAAAACGTTGAAGGTTTTTGGTAGGGAGCAACAGAGAGAGACACCCTCAGAAGTACTGAGGGACCTGAAGTGCAGGGTTTGACCTCTTTGTGTGCACAGAGTCACAGGAATGAGGCCTGCAGGGTAGGTGACAGGACACTATGCAGGCAGAGCAAACTCACACCTTCCTACTGCTGCTACTGACAATGCCACCATCAGAAACACAGTAATAATTTGTCTGCTGCCAAATTAGTTTGACTCCCCGCTGGTCAAATTTCCCTCCACTCACAAGTTTTCAAAAACTGTAAGAAATCGAGGAGGCTACAGAGGGCCCCTTCTCCCAGGCATTGCTGAGAACAGGTGTCCAAGGGGTGCTTTACATCAGCTCAGCTCCAGTTCACACAGACAGAGAGGCTTCAACACAGCAAACTCCTCTAAGACCTCAGCTGTGGTTACACCTTCTCCTGGTCCCTACACCCAGCCTTGGGAAGCAGCTACCGTGGCTTGAGAGGCTGCAGTGCTGCTGGCCTGGTGTTCTCACATGGCCTGGGAAGCAGCTGATGAGTAAATTACTAATGCCTAGCTTAGACAAAGGTACACACTTGCACACTTTGGAGTTTTTAACCAGTGATTAAGAAGGCAGTCCATTATAAGTTCCAGTATTGCACTTCTTGATGGTACATCCTGCTTTACAATCTGCTAAGAGTCTGTACCCTGTCTATAGAAGAATTCTGCTGCCAACACAAGACACAAAAAGAGCCTGTATTCCAATGTACCAGAAATATGATCACAGGTAGAAACACTTCCAAAACAAAAATCATAAAAGCATGAAAAAGTATAAAAGACATTCTCTCAGCCTTTAGTCTGAGTGTTGGAGCAGAGCACCTTCTCCAGAACAGGGAATTTATCCTGCAGAGGCTTCAGCATGAGCTGCTCCAACTCAGATGAGCCAGCTCCATCATACCTGCTCCCAGGAATTGTCATTTATCTCTCCCTGGCATCTTCAAAATACATTTGAGGATCTTTTGCTCAGCTCTCTGAACCCTTGTGCTACTCTTTGGTTCCTCACCATTTGACATCAAGCTCACTGTCAGCTTGACAGCATCCCTGTTTCCAAGTACGTCTGTATCTGAACTTGCTGGAAGCTGTACAGCACCCCATTTTCCTGAAAACCAGTTTACTAAAAAAAGGCAGGGATGAGCCTGTATGAAAAGCTCAGTTTTAATAAATATCACAATAAAAGTTTTTGTCCCTGGTTCCACTGATGAAATCAGTGTGAGCCTGCTCAGATATATTCCCTGCCTATAAAATGAATCTAACATTTGGCACTATCGCAGGGAGGTCTGATGACAGGCTCATTAGTGTTCTTGGAGCAATTAGAGTTTGGGGGAGAGACCACAATGAGAAAACAAAGACCCTCTCAAGTGAGTGCCTTTCTGCTGTGCCTCAGTTTGAGCAGAGCAACACCCACAGGGGAGCCAGACTTGAGCAGTGGGAGGGAAAAGGCAATGAGAGAAGGTGGGGGAAAAAAAGAGGAGGAGGAAAAAAAGAGGAGGAGGAAAAAAAGAGGAGGAGGAAAAGTTAGCACTCTGCTGCTAATGGGAACAAAAATCCCTTCACCTTTACAATAATATGTGCCTTAAATATTCGCCCTGGGATTGTCACTTCGGGGTTGTCCTTGTCTTACTTTCCAAAACGTTCACAGAATTAACACGGTCTTTCACCCTCACTCAGAGTGACACTGGGCCTTGAGGCAGAAGCATTCTGTGCACGGCACTGCGAGGCAGCCACCGGCCAGCTCGAGTCCAGCCCAGCCCTGGCGGGGATGTGGCACAGCTGTCCCCAGGGTCCCCCACCTCTGGCAGCGGTCCTTCCTCCCGGAGCCGGGAGCGCCTGCTGGCACCAGCGCATCTCCACCGCCACGGCCCTCATTCGCATTTTAATACAAGGCACACTCCCTTTAATTGAAACTTTGTGCATGGAAAGTTTATGAAGTCAGACAGCGGGAGCGCAGAGCGGCGGGGGCAGGAATTGCCCTCGGGCGGATCCTGCCCAGGCTGCCATTAGGTGCTGTTACACTTAATTGCAGCTGAGGACAACTCGGTGCTTGATCACACGTGAAACCTTCCCTCTGACACAGGTTCTTTGTTAGAGGCAGATACCTCAAATAAACTTGCACGAGCAGAAATATCTTAAAACCAGGAGTTTTACAAGCAGAGGAAATTACCAATGCAACTCATAGGACTGAAAGATTAAAGCCAGGAGAATTCAACTGGTCATTAATACAGCAACTATATTTTGTAAGTTTTTTCACTGACTCGGACTTATAAATGACTCGGAGTATGCAGTTCAATAATGAAAGCATCCTTAAAAACCGTAAATTGTTCAGAGACTTCTGGAGGACGCCGAAAAAGCTGTAATTACATAAACAATAATTTTTAAAATGACATCATGAACAAAAGAAATATTCCTGTTTAAAAGATGAAAAAAAAATTCAAAGAAGTTTTAAAAACTGGTAACAGGAGGCTAATGAAATAAACAGAATGGCAACAGACAATAACTAAGTAAAATATAAAGGAACAACATCAAACCCTCCGTATGCAGGCATTCATTCATCGCTAAAAACAAATATCAAAACCACACGTGGAGACACTGAAAAAGCAGGAGTGTTTCACAGATACTTGTTGAAACAAAAGACATTTAGGTGTGTAAACATCCTCTAAATGCCACAGCTTGATCAGAGAGTGTAACAAAGGCTTGTGGCTCTCCTTGGTTTGATCAGATGACTTATCATCAAGCAACTAAATCGTCTGCAATATCTTCGGCTGCCTGCCAAAGGTAAAAAAATAAATAAATAATAAAATTAAGTCAACAGGTCGAGATAACAGAGACCAAAGAGTTTTAAAAGAACCAGTGCACTGTTAACCTTTTAATACATCATGGCGAACAACCTCGTAAATGCCAAAAGTTGCAGGATTGCCAACATAATTTCCATTTGAAAAGAGTTAGGGATGACTCCAGAGCAACATGGACCAGCTAGTCTAGCCTTAATAACTGACAAAATAATAAAAGATTTATTCATGAACTATCAATAAAGAATTGCAGACTAGGACTACAGTTATGATGTTTCATGGAAAATTGGTTTAAACAAACCACACTTATCTTTCTTTGGCTGGATTACAAGAATGATTGATAGAAGCAGCTGTGATAATAAAGTGGACTTGGACTTCTCCAAGATTTCTGACTCAGCTGTACCTACATTCTTCCTTAAAGCCCCATATTCTAATCACTAAAGTGATTAAATAAGTGGTTTAGAGAATGACTTCAAACTGTAGCTGTTAAAGGAGAGCTACCAGGGAGTACAGCAAGAACCAGTCTCAATCCAACCCCGTTCAGAATCCTGTAGAAGTTCAAGATAGCCATGAAACCCATGGTCAACAAAGTTAACAGATGGCAAAGAGCAGAGCAGGGCAAAGTTCTGCTCCTTTTAAGCAGAAATCAGTAGTGAGCAGACAGTTATTAAAACAAAGTACGAGTTATTGAGGGCAAAAGACTTCTGAAGAATATTATTCCTCATGCAGCCACACCTCCCACAGGGCTGTTCAGCCTGCACCCAGATATTCCTGCAATTAAATCTTCTGCCTCTCAGGTTTGGGCTGTGAGTCTCCAGCCAGGCCAGAACTGTTGGCACTTTCCAGCAACCCTCCCAGTAAACAAGGGCAAAATGAGTTCACACCTGACAGAAGAATCCCAGCAGACCCTTCTAAAGCAATGAAAAGTCCTGATTAATGCATTCACTGCTTGCTTATTGAATGTATGCTCATACAGTCCTGTGTCCCCTCCCACAGCCTGTGAACAGTATTGTTAATTAGCAAGATGGAAGTAATGCAAAATAAGATCTACTGACAGTCCCTGAAATGTTAATATTTAGTTCAAACCCACATCTCAAGCTGAATGAAACGTCAGCGAGGTTGAAAGCAGCACATTCAGTAATAGATGTAAAGCTGGATGTAAACAAGTGACTTGTGACTGAAACATGGGTAATTAAATTCTGCTTCAAGCTCTCATTTTAGCTTTTTGCACAACACTTTTCCTGTGCAATCGAAGCAGGCCAAGTGTCCCAGGTCTCCACAGGAGGCAGGTTCCAGTTGGGTTTTATGTCCTGCCAGGCCCTTCATTTAAACAGTCTCTGATCCAGTGCAGACAGGAATTAAATAAATCTTCTGGTGAGTCTTAGACTCATAAATGAGTGTTAAAGTGGTCTAATGGAGGACCATATTTAAGACACACCAGGTTAGGTGTCCCCATGGCTTTGTGCAGCAGCGTGCAGACACCAGTCCCTGGCAACGAGACAGCCAGCTCAGACAGGAGTGTGCTGACTCTGCTGCTAAACTGCTCCTCCTCCTCAAAAATGGCCTGACACACTACTGTCAACTGGAATCTAGATGGAAAATACCAATGTTTTATTCCAATGCATTGAGCACAAGACCAGCAATCTACTTTCCTTGGCCTATTAAAAAAAATCCAGCTTAGACATTATTCCACTGGAGATTTTTGTGATCACTTCAGAGTGTAACCTAGTATTTCCAAATTTCTCCCTTCAGTATTTCCCTCTAGGAAGCAAGAGTGATTGCTTTCTTTTACACAAATCTCATTGCTACTGTTGCTACAACACTTGAAGGACATAAAATTACCCAGCATCAGTGCTGCTGTAGTGACTAAACTTCCCTGGATTTTATTGCAAGTCAGAAGCACTATTGCTCTGCCAACATCTCCTGCTATATTCAGTCACAAAAATTCACATCATCTCTGTAAATGGGTTTTGGGCTTGCATTCCCACAGGTGAACAAATCAGTGGTGTGAAGAATGGCAGGGACTGCGGGGCTCTCACTGGGAGCTACCCCTACCCCAGTAACACCAAGGTTCTCTCTCCTTGCCTGGTTTGTACCACAGGCCTTGGACCAGCCACCCAGCCAGCTTCCTCTTCCTCAAAGTCCAGTCCTTCCAGCCATCAGCCTCACCTTTAGAGGCTGTCAAAACTGGGAGTAGCTTTGAGGAGCACTGGAAGGAAACCACAGGATGGCACAGAGCTGGGACCAGCTGATGTGCTGTGCTCCAGACCTAGGCGGGAATGCTCTGCTTTGGGAAGAGCTTCCAGGGTCAGGCTGAGCTGCCGGAGGCTGAGGGGAGTTCTCAACAGAAGTGCCTTGCAGGTGCAGGTCTGAAGGTGATATCTATCCAAAAAAGTCCATTCTAACACTTAACACTTCAGATCTGCATGTGCTGATGTACTTTGAATGAGGGCTGATACCTAAGAAACAGGTAAATTCATCTGTTTGCTGAGTGGGGAAAGTGATTATTAGAAATAGATAAGATCTGCTGAGGAGGGCCCTCTCTGACTGCATCCTGCCTTTCCTCCTAATACCTGTGTGCTTTTATAGCTGATCCTGAGTCCGCACAGATAAGGTAACACCTGTGGGATCACACTGCCCCATCCCTCTTGAGCAACCCCTTTAATTCACTAACACACTGCAAAGAGTTCCACCAGCAATTTCATTAAGGTTTCTTGGATTATGAGAAGGGTTATCTGATTAGGTTTTGTGGGGTCTTTTCTTTAGTGCAAAGGGAAAATTGCAAAAGTCAGTCTGCAGTCCCACAGCTCCTCTCACAAAGATTTACATGAGACTACCTTTGCCAAACAGAGCCCACTTTCCAAAACATGCTCACCTGTGACTGATACAGTGTGGGGTTTCCTTGTGCCTACACTCCTATGAAGGAGAGGGCAAGTAGGTCAGAGGACTTCAAGGAGAAGGAACTGCTGAAACCATCACTAAGGTCCCCATAAATATTCCCCATGGACCTCATTACACATTTGAGCAAACATTACCTTCACTCACACAGCTAAATTTCCTGTTTGCTTGGCTGATCAATTCCTCATCAAACTTTAATGTGGGGTTCAGGCCGTCTGTGGCGTTTTAATTAGCCCTAAGATTGCACAGCGTTGGAGGCAAAGCTAAGAACCATGGAAGTCGCCTCTGCCTAGACAGAAAGGTGGAAGGGGGTTGGGGAAGAGCTGCAAATGAAGAGGCCAAAACTAATTAGCTCTTGTTACTAGGTTAAGCCTGCTCTCTAGTGGTCACATCACACAGCAAATACAGCATGGAAAAAGCCGATGGAAAAGAGAATCTTAAACCGTGGCTGGATTTCTCTCCATTAAATATGAGGGGGGAAAGTGCACTGTACATCGTGCTTACCCCTCCTGCTGCAACTTCCAGCATTTCTCTCCCCATAAACAGTCCCATTTTCTTCCCCCCACTCCAGAAGTGTGGATATTTTTATTGGTGCTTTGTTTTGGCAGGAGAGAAGAGTGCAATGAACTGCAGCTATTTAGCCAAACACACCGTGCTCCAATCCCACAAACAGCTTTGAACGATGAAGAACATGCAATCTGTACACCTCCTGTGCACAACCAGCAATCACAGATGGACACCAGTGGTCCGTGGCATTGGCCAGGAGTATTTTGACCTGCAGTTGGCTGCTGCAAGCCTAAAGTTCTCTGCATTTTGCTGCCATTGCATGTAATGGCATTTTGTAATGTAATTTTCATTTAGCTGAGTTTAACCAGCATCTCTGGCAGTGAAGGCAGTCACATCATTTTGATATCCAATACAAGCAGGATAAAGGAACCAAGTATCCAGCACGACTTCTCCCACCCTTAATGTGAACAGGATATAACAAATCTACACTAAAATGTAAGTTTTGTATCAGTGGCCTTTTGATCAAGTGGCACTGCTGTGTTTCAACTCCTGAGAAGAGCCTGTACCTGTGTCCCAAAAATACCTGCACGTTGCACCTGGGCTAGGCAAGAGCAGAGCAGTTTTCCACAGAGAACAATTAGTGTTATCAACAGATGCTGCTGCATGGCAGCACCCTGCTTCATCCCAAACTGAGGCACTGCCAGTCTCAAGTCTGATATGAACGGAATTGTACAGCCAAACTTCTCCTAAATCCACCCAATTTTCATCCAGGCTGGAAAAATATAACTTATGTAAGAATCTGTGCAGACTTTCTTGAAAAGGAGGAAAAAAAAAATACCCCAACAAAACAAGGCAAGAAAAAAAGGGCTGAAAAGAACTGGAAATGTAACAAATTTCTTATTTCCTTCCAGCTTGGGAATAGTTATTTTCAGTATTAGTCTGCACACTGCAACAGCAATGGATGTATTGAGAAAAGCTGCTCATTTCAGACAAGCAGTAAACTATACTAGTTGTGATCTGCTCGAAATGATAAGTTCTTTGAATATCAGCATCTGCAAATGCACCTATTCACCACAGAGACACTGTAGCATATAAAGCTGCTGGTGCTGCAAGAAGTAACCAGTCCCTATCACTCACAGAACAGATACCAGGCTAACACAGCAAGTGTACATTTTCAGGCTCAAAGTATGGATTTTAGCTGCATATATCCATTAATAAATGGCAAGATGTTCAGCTTCAGTCTGACAGGCAGAAGATTTGCACTATTACATGGAAAAGAGCAGAATAAATACTTAACCTGAGTCTAACCTCCCTGCTTGAAACCTAGATGCACTTAATTTAGCAAGTACAAATTAATTAGTATTATTAAAATAGCACTTAGCACCAGGAACAGGCAGACTACTAGTATTTAAAAAATACATTATATGGTCATCATAATCTCCATGTCTGACAAGGCTTGGACCAGGTAAGGTTCTTTTTGCCCAGCAGGAACTACATGTTAAAAAATCTGCAAAAGAACCAATTCTTTCTCCAGGTAGTGCTGGAGTCTAAACACTAGAAGATCTTGATCCCATACCTTTGTACAAAACCTCCTCAGTTTGGAAAAAAAAGCAGCAGAGGGCAAATCAGAAAGGAAAAATATCACTTTATATGTAGTTAGATTGAGGAAGAAACACTCTTAACCAGAATTAATTTACAAGACAAATAAGTATTTTTATGAGCAAAGGCATGAGGGAAGGGTTTTCTGATCCATTTCTAATTTGCTGCTATGTTTCCAAAACCTTTACTGTTACAGATTATGTCAAGCAGCAGCACCTTTGCTTTGCTTCTCTTCCAGATTTCACACATAATTTTCATTTTTTATTTGTTTGGATTTTCCTTGAAAAATAAAAAGCAACTATCCCCAGGCTTCAGTCATATTGTTTAAAAAACAGAAGAACCCACATGTAAGTCAATACAAGTGTATTAGCTCCCACAGTAAGTCCACCAAAAAACTTTTATCCACATGTCAGCAAGTCTCATCTCCAAGCATTCTCCAAGCCAGCCTTTATCTCAGAAGCTTTCCAAACCTGCACACTTCAGGCAAAGGCATTTCTCCCCCACAGCCCTCAGAGAGCAAGATCTGACCTTTTATTTGCTGCTTTGTTCCCACCCCAAATGCCACCACAGCTGCTGTACATCAGCACCCATTTAAGACAATAATGTTCAAATACAGACTCCCACCAGCACCAGACAGGCAGGTTTGGGGGGTTTTAGTAGGTGGATAAGGAGAAACACCCTGTTTCTTGCAAATAATCCTATAGGATGCTGATGGCTTTAGTCCTGTGCTGTTTGCCAGCTATGGGATCAGAAGTGATGAGCCACAGATGTCAGAATTCTTAATAGTGATAAATGCACTCCAGCCAGCTCTAGCTGCCACTCTGCTCCACCACTGCAGGCACTTATCACTGAGCCATTACCCTTCCTCCAGCTCAGAGCTCGGGTGCTGACAGAAAAGCAAACCCCACCAACCAGACCCACCATGAGGCTAAAGGAGGTGTCATTTACTGCAGGCAGCTTTCATTTCCAAAGGGTTCCCACTATCAAGAGTGCTCCCCAAATCAATGTTATCAATCCCACTTGTAATTTTACAAACTTCAAAGGGTTAAGACAGCAAGCACATTTATTGACTGGTGCTTCTTGGTGGGTTCAGTAAAGCATGACTGATTAGAGCCCAGTTCTAAAGAGCCCAGCTTTGTGAGGCTGGAATAAATGGGACTCTGTCAATAACTCAGATCCAGGCATATTGACATAGTTTACAGCCTCAATAGGCAATTAACACTTTACAGTGGATATTACCCAGTGGCCTCCCCATGTTTTACTGCACATTTTCTGCCGTCAGCTGCAATATTGAAAGTTTGGAATAAAAATTATATTGGACAGACAACACCTTTGTTCAACTGTGCAAAAAAAAAATTTAGCATCTGGGAGACATCACAGTTTCATTCCTCTTTATTCTTTCTCTCACATCCCTTGTTTCACTTTCTCTGCCACTTACAGCTCCTAGCCTACATGGGTGAACTTAAGCAACTCTCTTAACTAAGTAATTAAATCTGTTGCATGCCAAAACTCTCTAGGGATACCCCAAAAGAGTGACAACCCCAGCCTTGGGAGAGGCTGAGCAAGTTCATGAACAAATGCCTCTTGGGTAGACAAATTATACTGACAAACAAGTGAAAATCATCCAGGAGCATTTAAAGGAGAAACAGCTAAAAAAGGATTTCACAACCATCTCTTGTAGCCAAGTCTGAGACTGAATCCCACTTTGATCAAGGCAGAACTGCAATACAGCTCCTACCAGCTGCACAGGCACAGAAAAAAAAAAGAGAAAGCAAATCCACAGGAATGTGTATTCTTACTTGGCTTCCTCTCCATTTAGCCCTGGTGAAACACATTTGCTCAGCATTTTGACACCATTATCATCAGTCCTTTAGTTCTGTTCTCTTGCTCCAGCAGCACCACGGCCCTGTTCAGGCTGGCAGAGAACTCTTAAGGGCACCAAGGCCACCTGCTGACCCAGCACTGCCAGGGCCACAGCTGACCCATGTCCCTAAGCACCACATCCACACCCATCCTTTAAACCCCCTCAGAAACAGTGACTCCAGCACTGCCCTGGGCAGCTGGTGCCAGAGACTGACCACTCTGTCCACGAAGAAATTTCTCCTAATATCCAATCTAAACCTCCTCTGGTGCAACTTGAGGCTGTTATGTGGGGTAAGAGCCTGACCCTGTCCAGCTGCACTCTCCTGTCAGGGAGTTGCAGAGAGCAAGAAGGTCCCCCCAACTCTCCTTTTCTCCAGGCCCCCCCCACTGGCCCCTACCAGACTTGTGCTCCAGACCCTCCCCCAGTTCCACTGTCCACCTCTGGACATCCTCCAGCATCTCAACATCTTTCTTATCAGTCCAAAGCCAAACCCAGCACTGAAGGAGTGGCCTCACCAGCATCCAGCACAGGGGACAGCCACTGCCCTGCCACACTTCCACTGATACAAACTGAAACACAACCAGGAATCCCAGCCCAAACTGGCACCAAGACTCACCCCAGGGGGCTCATCCCCAGGCTGAGCAGGGCAGCACAACCCAAGCAGTTACATCTTCATTGCCCAGCCCCACAGAACTCCTTATAAGCCACAAAACCATTGCTTACCTCAGAACAAAACTTTTTGAGAAGAAACCTCGACAGTCCACCCCAACCACCTCACAGCCAGGCAGGGTCTGGGGGAGGAAGGAGGCACTTTGCAAACTGCCTCCAGCTGCTGCTCGTTCTCTCCTTCTGCAGGGAAAGGGCAGAGCAGGAGCCACACCTGACCCAAATGAGGATTAGCAGGAGGGTGGGTGCCTGTGAGTGGTTTGGAGCAGCAGCAGCTGCAACCTGTTTGGCTGCCTGGCCACAGCTTTGGGATGGGGGTGTGATGCTGCCCAAACTGAGCCCTTTGCTTTAACCATGAACCCAGAGCCCTGTCCTGGCTGTCCTGTGCTGTCAGAGCATGACCTGGCTCCCCCCAGGAGCACAGCCCCGCAGTGGGGTGGCAGAATTCTGCAAGGCTCATGTGTAGGGTGAGGATGGACCAGTTTGTTCTTCAAGGCCACACAGAGTTACAGGCTCAGACTGAAAGAGAAAAGGCCTCATCATTGATTTGTACGAAGGCTCAAGTGAAATTACACCAAGACATAACGCCAGCCACAGAATTCCCACAGGCACCGTTTGCAGCAAGAAAAGGAAATCATTTTCTCTATCTGTGTCTTGCAGAGGATTCTCTCTCTTGCCTTTTTCTTTTAAGGGAGGACAACTCTGTAGATCACAGATTACATGGCTGTGAGTGGTGATAGGGAATTGATCCTCATTTATCCCATGTCCAGTAGCAAAAGACACCAGTGGAATTTCCCAATAACAGGCAAGAAACAAACCTAATCCCCAATGGCTGATATTTAATTTGCCTGGAAATTATGGAAGATTTAGAAACTATTTTATATGAATTCATGTATTTTACTCCTTACTTTTCTGAGTAGTGAAATACTACCTCAGTTGTAACTTGTTTCAGATGGGCTGAATTTATCAAATAATTGAAATTGATATGGTGTATTTACATGAATCACATAGATTGGCAGATGGATTTGCCATCAGCAGCTTATTTTGCCTTCAGCAATTACTTTTAGAGTGAAGAATTTAGAATTATAACCTGTTTAATGGAAACCTCAGACAAGAATAATTAAAGACTGAGTTCCTAGGTTTAAGAGAAGGAGCAATACTATTTTTCAAGGATGTCTAGAGTGCCATGGAACCTTTAGCTCCTCATCAAAGGCTTCCTACACGCTCAGCATCCATCAGTGACATTTAAACACAGCTTTGCCCAGCTAAGGCTAGATGAGCTGGGTCCTGAGCTGAGGCCAAGGCCAGCACTAAGCTACAGCCAAGCTGCACCAGTGTCATGCATGTCCCAGCCACAAAGCCCAATTCCATGCAAGAAAATAGATAAAATAATTAGGAACAGGATTCAGAGATGACAACTGGATGTTTGTAATTTCTGGATGTCCCCTTTGAATTTCTCTTGAGGGACTGAAATAAGAATACTGTAGTGGCTTTCCTCCCTTGCCCTGTCCTTCCATGTGTATGGATTGGAATTTAGAGACACAGCCTAAGAAATACATATTGGCATGATATCCTCTCTGCTGAGACAAGTCAGTGGAAACTGTTACCTCCAGGGAAAAAAAAAAAAAAAGTAGATTTTAAGTCATCTTTCCAAAGGAGGAAAAGATAAGTAAGATAAAAAAATCAAGTGATAAATAAGTATTTAAGTCCCAAAGATGAAGCCAGCCATTTCTGTCTGCCATTTCTACAGGTTCAACAGAAAAAGCACCCCTGGCAGACTTGGGAGAGATGTAGCTTAAGGAAACAAAGTACAACCTGTTCCAGAGCTGCTACTTGAAGAAAACCACAACTTGAAAACCTTTGTCTTTAATGACTTTCCAAAATGGAATACATACACAGGAACAATGCAAGCCATATGCAAATCTCTTTCTCCCAGGTGGGTACAATGCTGGAAGTCTGCTGGACCTGAAGGAGGCAAAGGGCTTGTCAGGAAATCAGACACTGTCCAGCCTAAGTACGGACAGGCAGCTCTGACCTTACAGAATCATGGCAGTTATTTCACCTACTAAAAGGAAAAAGAAAAAAAAAGAATTCCAAACCCTAATAAAATCAATCCCCAAAAGCTGCTGTGAGTTTGCACCGATGTTATTTCTTCTGTGGTCCATGTTTCTGGGGGCAGGTGATGTCCCCATCCTGTTTGGCAGGGGCAGCCAGCCCGGTCTGGCAGCCTGAGCCGTGACCCTCGCGTGGTGTTCTGCCAGGCAACTCCATCTGGCTGCTCCTCTGATCTGAAGTCCTGTGGTTTCCTTTGTGATGTGGCAAAGCACATGGCCCCCAGTACATCTGTATAATTAATGTGAGGGGAAAATATGAGCAACAACAGAAAAAGGGGAAAAAAAAAGAGCCCTCAAAGAACAGAAGCTGTTCAGGGTCAGCAGAAGGTCTGATAAAATAAAGATGCAGTACAGAGTCACGGGATGGGTTTGCCTCCATGCATTGGGGTATTTAGGGGATGAGGAGAGCTCTGAATTCACCCTGTGCCACTGAACAAGTTCTCAGTTTCTTGAAACATCTGCTTCACCAGTTTCTCATATTCTGCAAGCCCTGCAGGGCAGGGACACTCCTGTATTTACAATTAAAGTCTCAACTGGACCCAACAGCAACATAAAAAAAAAACCAGAGGAGTCACCTGCTTATTGCAGCCAGCAGGAGTTACCATACCTGCAAAGCCTTTTTAACACTATTTGTTGTGCTTTGCCATACTGGGGCTTTTTGGGACATTTTACTGAGGTAAGTGGCAGGCTGGTTTTATGGGGACAAGTGTCCTGTAAAGGACAGCAAAAGGTTCAGCAGCAGCAGGGGCTGTGGCTCCTGAAGAGCAGAGCTGGCAAGCTGAGCACCTTGTCATGTGAACCCCCAAAAGCCAAACTGCAGTGACACTGAGCAAAGAGCAGCCATGCTGGGGGAGGAGCCAGAGGCAGTGGTGACATCAGGGGACAGGGACTCCCAAAGCCAGCAGGTCACTTCAGAGCCCTGTTCTGGTCGGATCTTGGTTCTTTGCAATCACACTGTTTGAAAACAGAAAAAAAAGACAAACAAAAATCAGCCTTTTTCTCTTAAAGGAGAAAGGGAAATCCTGAATTTCAAAGGAAACTTCTCATGTGATTTATAATATTTATAAAAACCTGTTATCAGGGAAGTGTTATATTAATTTCTTCCCCCTACACAGACCAAAGGTCATAGGTAGGGGATGAATTTCCATATTTTATCCTATAAACACCTTACTGTTCAAAACTCCCTTGTGACACCTTCCTTCATGGGGATTTCATTTGTATTTGTTAAACTCTGAGTGTCATTTGGTTGCATTATTGGATACTTAACATGCTACCAAGTATTTTTTGGTCAGCCTTTAATTCAGCATTCCCATTATTATGAATTCATTTTGCTCTGAAAGCAATAGCCTCACTTGTAATGTATTCTTCTGGTATTAACATGCCTCTGCAAGCGTGTCCATAGGTGCTCAAGTGCAATTTATCATTAGTTAAATGAGAGTTAATGGACACTAAAAGTGCCACTTATTTTCTGAGTGATCCATTAACACACACACAAAAAAAGAAGACAAAAGCTGGCCAGCAGATTCCTTTGGTAGGATAACTGAGAGGCCTGCTCTGCACGTGTAAAATTTGTTTTGATACCAGGGGTGGCCTTTAAAGCACTGAGTGGGTGCATAACTCAGGTGCCTGCATGCAAGCAGCTGATGTGAAAAAGGGGAGGAGAGACTGAAAGTTTGTACTGAAAACACAGCAGAAAGGAGGAGAGAGCAGAAAATTACTGCCTGAATTACAGACAGAGATGATGTGGGCCCTGTTAAGTGAGCAGTTCTGAATGCTGGGTAACTTCTGGCAAACACCAGGATTCATTGGTGACTACTTAGAAAAAGATCTTATGATAGTTAAACTGGTTTTTACTGTAAGTTCTACCATTGCTGCTCAGCTGATGTGGTAATAATCACATTAGGCCTATGTTTTAGTGTCATCTTTCATAAATTATAAATATCTCAATATTAAATCAAAATACTTCCTGAGTGGTCAATAAAACAGTAATTTCAGCTAGGTGAGGAGGAAGAAAGGATGTTTTCTCCTAGTATTCAAACTGAAGTGAAAGCAGAGAATGCTGAGCCTTGTGAATCATTTTATCAAGAAATAAATCTCTGAAACAAACTTAATCATGGGGCACAAGCTTCCTCACTTTATCCCATAGCTTTTATTCAGAAGGTGAGACACAAGAAACTCAAACACCTGAGCTCTGCAGCAAAAATGTTCCAGGTACTCCAGCATCTCCTGTAGTGGTTCAGCTCAGCCTGAGGATTGTCCCAGCAAGGAGCACATGCCAAAAACTCATGGAGAGTACTGCCAAACCTCTTACCAAAATTGCTACACTTTTCCCCTAGAAATTAGATGCCTCTGTTTCCCCCCCATAACTCCCCAAACTGCAGTTCATCTTGTTGAATACTCTAAAATTCAGAAAGTCAGCAATGCAGGCATCCTCCAAGTTCTCAGTCCTGCCTCTGAGCTGACAAAGCACAACACTCAGCAGAGTCACAGAAAAGCAGCACTAGGACAGGTTAAAGTAAAACTAGAGCCTATTTGATCAATTTTGCCTTGAGAACAGAGACATTTTGACATTGTTATTTGAGAATTATTATTCCATTTAGTTGTGAAAAACAAGCATAGGTGCAGACTGACATTATTTTAAGGGGGGGTAAAACCTAGGTATATATAATGTAAGTGCACACACACATACACATATCATATCTATATAATTAAATTCTATATATAAATAATAATTTATAGGTCTATATGGGAAAGAGGATCAGTAAGGAGAACCACACCCACCCAGGAGCAGAGAGCAGAGGGGATGTGGGTCTCATCAGGTCACAGGGAGCAGATGGAAGGGAGATGCAAAGACAGCAGAGATCTGTGAGTAACAGAGCAAGGCAGAGGCAACGTGGGCCACTCATTTTGCTGCCTGTTTAATCCTTCCCACAGCTGAGGCCAGGCTCCCAAATTCCTTACTCCAGCTCTGTTCCTCTCTGGGATGAAGGTAAATGTACAGCTCAACAGAGCATGCTAAAACAACTTCATAAACAACCTGAAAAACAAAGAACTGAAAGCAGTTTACTTTTAAACATCTACTTTCATCAGTTTAAGGCAATTAGTTCAAGGGAGATGATGATAAAGCAGTGAAGGTTGCTACAAGTGACAGCAATGAAACTCCTGACACAGATATGGTACAGATTGCAGGAATAAACAATTCCCATGTTTCAGAAATCACATTGTCAGTGATGTTTCCAGGCCCTGAAATTAGCTGAAGTAATCAGGAGCTGTTGGCAGCAGGAAGTTTCTTGGATTGCTTTTGTTTTTTGCTGCAAGAATCTCCAGTTGTAGCTTAAATCCCCTCACACCTGTAACAGCTTTCAGTTGAGTTTCCTTCTGTCTGTGGCTGAGGAACAGCCTCCCAAAACTGATGCAAAAATCCAGGTCCCTGGGCCTTCTGCAGCCCTCCCCAGCACCTTCTCAGCCTCAGAGAGAAGCACAGCCCAGGGGTCATGAGCTCTACCCAGGCTGGCTTTGTCCAAGGCAGAGCAGGTCCTCTCTTGTTGGTTCCTGTCAGAAATACACAAATTTTAAACCAATAATAAGACACTTAGATTGTCAGGGTTTTCCCCCAAAATGTGTCTTGCTGTCATCTGTTTTCTCAGCTCTGTGTTGTGGTATGGGTAGATCAGAAATTGGGCATGTCAGTTGTACCTGGAGAGGGTTCACCGACAGCTCTGAGAAGTCCCAATTGGTCATAAATGTCAAAAAAAGCAAACACTTCTGCAAAGATCCCAGAGATATTCCCTCCTTGGGGTCACCTCATCTATTCCCCACAGTCTCATTACCAGACACCAAAGGGACAACCAAACCAGTTGTCCCTTTCCCCAAAAAGTAGCATTTGGAGGAATTTCCCCTGCGCTGCTCAGTGCTGTGGAATTTTTCAAAAGGAACAGAGCTCTCTCCAGCATTTTGTTCCCATGCAGACACAGCAGAGGAGCTGCACTCCAGGAGAGCCTCTCCCTGCAGGACAGGACACAGGAGGAGGACTCAGGGCCCCCATGAGGGCAGGCTGCCTCTCCAAGTGTGTCCACAGCCTCTGGAGAGCTGCTCAAAGCCAGCACAGGAGTTCTGCAGAGGGCAGCACAGGGTGAGCCTTCCTCTGTTCCATTGTGAAGGTCAGAGGTGTCCTGATGGACAGGAATTTGCCTCCCTCCCTGGCCCTGCACCTGGTTTTCTCCATTTGCCAATTATCAAATGAAGCAAAGCCATAAATCATCATCGCCTCAGAGGCGAGTCCCCTGCAACCACTGCATCCCAATTCTGTGGCACAGTGAAATCACTGCGTGCTCACACAAGGACACATTTTGTTCTCTTTCCTTCTGTTCTCCACCACTTTTGATGGTTCCTCTGTTCTGCAGTACCTCCAGATGACATCTCTGAGACAATCACTCAGGTTTTGGTTTGGGTTTTTGCTTGTTCGGGTTTTTTTTTCCACTCCTTAAAACCCTTGAGGAAGTAGAGGAAGTACCTAAACAGGATTTTTAGATTAACACCCACACACTGATCCCAAACCTCTCTTTTTCTTCCTCAGCAGTGAAAAGTAGAAAAGACAGTTCATCAAGGCAGACAGATCAGTGGATAAAACCCCAGGAGAGATGGAGCCCCAGCACCAGGGTTGTTAACTTGCATGATTAACGTACTGAAACTGGTTTAATCTCAGAGATCTTTCCTTTCTACCCACAGACCCCACTTCAGTTCACTGCCCCTGGCTGTATTCAGTGATGTCAGGTACAAGGAGAAAGGTTGGTTGGGAAAAAATAGTTAGAGTCATCTCAAACAGGGTTTAGGGGTTTCAGTCCTAGGTTCTTCTGTCATGTTTATAGAGAGAAAACCCTTGGAGTAAAATCTCTAAACCCTGCCACTTATCTAGGGCCAACTTCTGAACAGCCAGTATAAAGTTGGTTTGTTATTATATTTTTGCATATCAGGAGAGAGAATACAAAAGGGATTTTTGGCTAGTCCATAGAAGAGGTGGAGAAAGGCAGTATGAATATGCAAATATAGACAGGTCATGGGAGACAAAGTCTACAAATGATAGAATGAATTCATGTTTCTCAGCTTGAATTTGCCTTTGCATTTTGACCTTATTGAGGTACAATGAATTGCTTTCAACCTTGCCTTAGCAGCTAAAAAAGGTGAAAGAACTTACTTTTCCTGTGGAAATGAAGGGAGAAATAAAGTTCAACAAATACCAAGATTCACTTTGTCTTCACGTTACTGCAAAGAAAAAGAGACCAGGTTGTGGATATGGGGATCACTGCCACTGAGTGAACATTTGCAGCTGCAAATATGAAAGAAATTGGAGTATGCAAGTGTGTGAGTTCATCAAGTCATTCATAACAGCACAGGCAGGGCAAGGGAGACTCCTTACAAAGAGAGGGAATGCAGCAGAAATCTTACTGCCAAGGGCTGTAGTTACATCCAAGCAGTTTAATTGTGCACCTAACCTTAATTTAGCCTCCAGGTCTGGTCTTTTGTCTCTGCCCACAGGCTTTATGTGCACAGTTGGCACATCTGGAGATGCCTCATGCCCTTCTTTTAAAGGTAAGAGAAGAATAAAGAGGAACCTCTAGTTCTATTTTTTTTTCTCTCTTTTTGATGGGGAAAGAAGAGGTGACTTTAAATTTGTCCCTTTTGTCTTCTTTTCCATATGGCTTGTTTGTGGTTCAATTACTGTGATATTCTCCCTAGGGATAGTGATGCTTGGGGAATCTGGTAACACTTAACAAAAATATAAAAATAAAAGGATCTTGTCTGCCAAGCAGAAAGTAATTAAGGAACCTGGAACACAGAGGGCAATAAAGTTATTGAAGGAACAGTATTCATTAAG
Organism: Lanius collurio; assembly: GCA_020086605.1. Taxonomy (NCBI): domain Eukaryota; kingdom Metazoa; phylum Chordata; class Aves; order Passeriformes; family Laniidae; genus Lanius; species Lanius collurio. The sequence continues at coordinate 39,219 of JACBWW010000230.1, read as the reverse complement.
CAAGATAAAGCACAGCAGGGCATGCAGTGCTGGCCCTGTCCCTGTGCCCTACACAACATCAGGTATCCAAGGGCTGAGCTGCTCTTTGGAGGATGTGAGGCTGCAAGCCAGGAGCCAGAGGAACAGAGCACTAATGAGAGGAAAGCCCAAACTACAATCTCTCACTTCTCTTCTTAATCAGCTCTTTTTTAAATTAAAGTTCAGCAGCTGGCTGAAGAAATAATTCCCAACACCATTCTTAGCCTAAACTTGCTCCTCAATGTTATTTTACCACTGTATTTTGCTGTATGAATCCTAGATTGGCTGAAGAATGGCCTTCAGTAGGATTTTTTGCTCTCAGTTAGAGAGTTGTTAACTCTGCCTGGCTGATACAGCACTGCCTCTCCTTTTGAACAGGGGTACATGTACAAAACTGAGCAACAAAACAGAAATAAACCCCTCAGCTCCAACCTCTCTGTTTACAAATGCAGTTTCCTCAAGCATGCACATGGAAATCCATGCCTTTGTATCCTCAGGCAAGTTGCAGTAACACAAACTCCCCAGAAACTCCAGGAAACATTTACTCTATAATGTGACAGTTCTAATTCTGGGGCACACCTGGTCCCACCCCAGAAGCTGCTGCATTTCATGCTGATTGAAAAGATCTCAGATCCATATCAGAGACCTTCAGAATCATCTGCTTGTATCCAAAACTTTCTCTTAAGTGACAGTGGTTGTCATTGCAGTTTCAGTTTCCTGTGTTGCCACAACGCAGGAAGTTTTTATTATTCCTGCTTCCCAGACAAAGAAAATTCTCTCATTCAAAGTCACACAGAAAGCATTTGGCAGGAATGGGAGGTGGAGCCAAATCTCCCAGCCCTTGTCATACCCTAATTCCTGATCTCCTTCATCATGACCTAAGAAATTTGGGGATTTTTTTCCTTTGTTTCTTTTTCTTCTCATCCTCAGAATGTATTCACAGTTTATTTTAAACCTCTTCTGTCAGCCCTTAAGGCTAGAAACATGATTTGAACCACAAGCACATGTGACTCCAGGACTTACCACTCTCTGGTTATTTCTCTCAATCCTTGCCAGCTGGTTGCAGCACCACATTTGTATTCCATACTCTAAAATGCTTCCAAAACAGGTAATATGCACATAACCAAATCCCTAGATTAAATTAAAAGTATTTAAACATTTGAGTCATCCCACCAGGGTGAATTCAGAGTTGCAGCACATATGATAATGTTGGTGGTTAATTATAGCCCACACTAACCTCCTCTACTTAGCTGGTTTCAAATACTTCCACAGACCACACCCAAGAGCTGCTGGGAGCACGTGAACAGATGATGATGATGATGATTTTGCTGGCAATTAACTACACATTATCAAGGCCTCATTTGGCTAAACCCAAAGAGTGTAGCTGGACACTGATCCCAGTGGATACCTGCTACTGAAGGGGACAAGGCAGCTTCCCAAACCCTCCTGTCCAAGCAGCCCTGTCACAGGGCAGCCCCACACCAGCTGCATCAGCTTCCCAACAACATCCAGCCTGTCCTGGTGCTGTGCAGCTGAATCTGGGGGTATCTGTGCCAACAGCCACACCCTGGTGAAATGGCAATGGCACGGGGACAGCGGAGCTGGGCACACTCACAAAATCCAGGTGGAATGGGTTGTGTTCCTTTGCAGCCTGCTTTGGGAAAGCCAGGGAGGGGCCCTGGGTGCTGAGGCCAGACCTGTGACAAGACTCATCATGGGAGGGTTTGGGGGTGGGTGCTGGGTTAACTCTTGGGCTCCATGAGCTTCGAGGTCTTCTCCAGCCTTAGTGAGCCTGTGACCCTACACATGGGTGAGGGGTGCCAAGTGCTGCCCCACAGCCCTGTGTCACACTGGCACTCAGGGTCAGGTGTTGCTGTCTGCCTGGCTGGATTTTGACAACAATTACCTAACATTAGACCGTTTATCTGGTGACAATAATATGGCAAATGCTCAAAACCAAGTGATGCTTATTCCACGTCCAGTTCTTATGGAAATAACACGTGCTGCTAAAAAGGCTCTATCTTTACTGCCATCTCAAACTCCTGAATCTCATTATACCAACATGAAGCAATTGCCAACTGAAAATATTGTACAGTTTTACAATCATTTGCTTGAAGCAATATTTTCCCCAAATCCTGACCTGCAAGTCAGGCTCTCAGGAGGTCGGGGGGCACAGCTCCTCCCTGCAGGACTCAGGGCCCTCTGACCACTGAAGGTGGTCATTGAAGGGCCATTGGCATTTCCTGCCACACAGAGCTGCTGCCCAGTGGCAGGACTTCCCCTCAGCAGGACATGAGCTACCTGCTTCCTGCAGCTTTCCTCCCCATCCAACCCACTCTAACAGAAACAATCCCTATTTAGTCCTTTCCTGCTGCTTTGCCCTGATCCCTTGTTTCTAAAGCTTCTTCTGCTGTCTCCCAGCTGCCCCACTGATCAGACTGTTCCCACATCTCCCAAACTTTACAAGGTGTTTTCTTCTTATACACCTCCCACCCTGGAGTTGTTGTGTGCACGAGAACTCCTCAATTCCTGACCCTGCTGCCTTGGATCAGACCCCAGAGTGACTCACCTCAGTCAGAAAACATCTTTTTTCTACCTAAAAATTAAGCCTTTCCCATTTAAATGACCAGTGCCACAACTTCTATATCTTACTTCGTGGTAGGGAGATGGAAATACGAGGAGAGTGTCTGAGTGTATAAATAAAGCAGGAGTTTATCATAATTTATTTATAAAATCTATTTCTAATCTAATTCTTTGCGTATTATCTAGGGGCAAGAGAGATGAGACAAAAAAAATAGTTCTTAATCAGGAATTGCCACATGGAGTGGTTTTGATTAATATGCAAAACATAGATTATAAATAGATTTATAAATAAATGATCAACTACGGCTGCTGCTTTATTTATCTATGGACTTGAATAAAATTTGAAGGCTGAATTCTGATTAAATGAGAATCACCACTAATGGTGGACTGGCTGGTGCAAAGGGACTGGTAAAGGAAAGTGAGAATATATTTGCATAGCACCTTTGATTCAGAAGAACTCCCAAGTGCTTTGCAGAATTAATATTATATTTTAGGGGTCACTTCTTCCATTACTGAAATGCAGCCTCTGAGGAGGAGGGAAGATAACTTTCTGCATCTATTTCACCTTTCCTTGAAGATCTCTAAGCACTCTGCACACTAATTAAGCCTCCTATTGTATCTGTGCAATCCACTCCTTCTGCCAGTTACTAAACCAGTAAAAGCTAAAGGACCAGGAATAAAACCAAGGCAAATTCATCAACTTGGTGTAACTTCATTTCACTTCCAAATCATCAGGCTGAGGTCAGCTTGTAGCTGAAAAAAGATGAACTCAGCAGAACTCAAATCACAATGTAAAAAACTTAGGAGTTAGAGCCATTGTGTCCAGTGTCACACCCACACAAACTTCTCATCCAAGAGCTCTATAGCATCCCATCATAAGCAAAACCTCAGCTCCAACATTTGCAGCTCTGCCCAAGTCTTTTCACTGCTCTGTCCTGCTGTGGAGTCACACACATTCCTGGGAGACTGGACACGACACTTCAGGCAAACACTGAAGACCTGAGAGTTTGTAGCTGCAGCCCTCAGCCCACTCCCATCTGTAGCAAACCCATTCACCTGGGTCAGACTCCCCCAGATCCATCCAACAGCAGGGCACATGGGAGAAATACATCCCCTGAAAGTGCTGGTGAGTGGGTTCAGCCTCTTCTATTTACCTTGCTTTTTAAAAATAAGAAAGGCAAAGCGTTTCTTTTCATATGGCAAGGCTGTCCTGCCAAGTCAGTTTTCACAGCTGAACACTTTCCAAGATGCCAGTTCTGCAATTCAGGGCCTGGATGTGATCCCCTGAGCATGATGGATGGATTTAAAATAAAGGCAGTGTGAGAAGTACCAGCTGTCCAGGTGCACATTGGATGAGCTTGGCTGAACCACCCCTCCTCCTCCTTTGCCTGCCTCTGAGGAAGGAGTAGGAGCTCGTCCTGTGCAGGAGGAAGACTTTGATGGCAGGAGAGACACAAAAGCCCAGTAGATGTGAGCAGAGTTACAGCCACACGTAGGTCACATCTCATCCAAATGTGAGCCTGCTTTTACTATGTCCAAAATAATCTGCTGTTATATGGCAAGTTTGCATGACTGCTTTTCAATTCCCTCTATTTGACCACCTAATTTCTGACTTCTTCACCCCAAAAACCGGTAGCTAAGAGAAGAGGCAGAAGAAAGGCAAAATTAACTTTTTTCTTCAAATAAATCAAACTCAGTCTCCAATAACACCCCACCCCCTACACACACTTCTTCCCTGTGGTCATTCCAGATTTCCAGGTATTCCTAGAAAGGAATTTAATTCTAAAACACCTTGTTAATTAACAGTTTCGGTTTGGAGCCCAGACTGTGAAAATCATCTTTGAACACTCTTTGCAGCCAGCAGGGCCATCCTGAACAATGGGCACCTGTGTAGCACTTGCTCTTTGAGGACACCTGGGCTGAAATTCAGCCACAAAGGAGGGCACCAATGTGGCTCCTTGCACATTGTGCAGACATAGTCCAAGCATCCTTGAAAGGAGAAGATTGTTTTTTTCCAGGTTTTCTTCTCACAGGGCTTTATGAGACAGCACAGACCACATCTGTGTTCTGGAGCAGCTGATTCTCTCAGTGACATAGCTCAAACTCCATTTAGTAGAAACCATACACCAATGCAGCCCTACTTCCTCTCTCCACCCAGCAGAGTGGCCAGTCTATTGACTAAAGAGAGCAGATTTTACCACAGTAATAATAGTCTGGAGAGAACATTACCCCTCACTGCCCAATTAGAAGGACACTGAATGCACGGAAATGCCTTTTGAATAAACACTTGCTAACCCTCAATAAAACTGTGAGAGTTACTGCAGATTTACTGCCCAGGAAAGGAAAGCTCTTCAAGGCACAGCCAAGAGCATACTGCTTCTTATTTAACATTGATAAATGCAAGAGTTCCACAATCCCCCAGCAACGTGGGCTAAAACAGTTTAACAGGAAAACAAAAACTTGATAGGGTGCCCACAGAGGGATGGGGAGAACCACAAGCTGGCCACAGTGGCTCTGAGTTGTTGCACTTGCTCCAGGTTGTGTGGCACTTACTGAGGGCTGCGTCACCCCTTCGGTGAGGCAGCTCCACCAAGCAGCAGCACAACCATCCCTGCTCTGCTGTGGGGACATGAACTGCCCAGGCCCTGCAGCTGCAGGGCTGAGCTGGGCTGGGATTGCTGCCCTTTGGCTACAGAACCTCTCCTGTCCTTCCACAGAGGACACAGCTGTGAGGCACATCTGCATGGTGAGAACACCTCTCTTCCTGCTGCCTCACTCGGAGGAAAGGAGCACCCTAAAGTGCACCAGGTGTCAGCCTGGCCACCTCTGCTGGGAGGATGCTTAAATTGCTTTTGGGTTTTCTGAAAACGTGTGATTGGCAAGGAGGAAGGAACGGGTTGGCTCTGTTTACACTAATGCAGGTTTCCCAGCCCAGCCTCCTCGGGCAGCAGCCCTTCCTGCAGGAGCCCAGGGGGGATATTCACAGCCCCAGGGAGGATTCCACAAATGAACATTGACATAAAGGTCTTGCCCTTGCTGATGAGCATTGATGTGCTGTTCTCTGCATTCACAGTTCTTGGTGATGGGGAAGCATTTACAGGATAATTCTATTTTCCTTCTTAAGAAGTCTAGCAGGGGAACAGCCTGGTGCTTAAAAAATAAACACCCAACAAAAATCATCACTAATTCCCTTATCATCTGTATTCCCTTGAACAGATTTCCTTCCAAGTAGCCCTGTAGCCAGTGCCTTGCATCCTTGGGAGCACCAGGGTGCTGGGGATCACAAACCCTGTGAGCAGAGCAGCCCTGCCACCTCCCACAGCCCCAAATGAATTCTGATGCTTCCACTTCTCCTCCAAGAAAGGATCAGTGACCAGGCCCAGCCACTTGTGTCCCCCAGTTCCACCACCCTCTCCAGCCAAGGCAGCTCTTCCCATGACACAGCCAGTACTGGCTGATGTTTGTTCTATTTTAGCAGCTGCTGCTTTATTGAGGGAGCCTGCAAACTGTACTGTGGAGACCTTTCCTGCTCACACTATTAATGTGCAGCGAGCAATCTTCGGGGTAATGGAGGAGGGCAATCAAAGGAAATTTCCCTCCAGGCTCCCACTATTATTTCCTACCCAAAAAATAATATTAAATGTGATCTACCATTGTAGTAATTAAAGAGATAATGTGCTATTTTATATGTTATTGGATCCCTCACACAAGTAAGTGGAGCTACATTCCTGCTGCTGTCCAAAGGGCTTTCTGGATGCAAAAAAACCCTCTGAAAGACAAAGAGGTTAAGCCATTTAAAATATCACTACACTGTTCCTCTAGCAGGAAAGCTGTATTATCACTCAAATGAGAGTGTATCAACACCTTCAAATCTTTTGTGATTTATGTCTCAAGCACTGTGCATGGAGCCCTCAGGGTTTTCCAAGTGGGGAAACTGAGGCAAACGTGAGGGCAAGAAAAGGAGTTTTGTCAGGGTATTACAGCAGGTTGGTGACTTGTGGGACTGAGCATCTTCCCAGAATGAAGCTGGATCCAGATTCAGAAGTTCATGCCCAGGAAGTTTCCAAATGTTGTTCTGTAAGAAGAGAGAAGAATCATTTAAGGAATGAAAAGTAACACTCAGTAATGAGGACACTGATGCTGGATTGTCCAACTTTCCTGGTGATTTTTTTCTCCTCCTAAAACAGTGGGATAAGCCTTGCTTATCTCTTACATAAACTTAGGTGTTTGCTGGTCAGCACTGGAGTTTTTAAACCTCCACCCCCTTTGCAATGTACATTTTGGAAAACACTCCCAAGACACGGGTCCAAATCTGTGTAAAAAATGAGAATATTTCCACATAGCTGCTGGCACATTCTGAGCAGGCTGCTGCAGTTGTTCACACTAATTCAGGAGGAAAGGAGGATATAAATTAGGTACTGAGCTGGTGTGTAATCAGTCTGTGCATGTTATTACAACAACAGGAACATCCTTGTACTCCATCTCCTGAATCAGTAAATAAAATCCAGTCTCTCTCTGATACCAGATGTGCTGTCTTGGATTGCAAAAGGTAACTACTGAAACACAAAACTGAAAGAAAAGAAAGGCTTTTCATTCAGAAAAAAACTTCTGATACTGACATTTAAACTGGAATTTGTTAAAAAGGAAGACTAAAAGCTCTAAAAGACACAACTCCCTTATTTTCATAAACAAAACATCCAAACTTAAAATTCTCCCTGTGCAATGCCTTCAATTAATAATGTAAAGTGTCTGCCACCATTTATAAATCCTTTTTATGAATGTGGTTTGTATCTTTTCTCTCACTTCACCAGATGCCATGAATTGAAGGCTGTACCACAATCCTGGCTATTGCTTCCTCCCCCCTTCTCCACAGAGTCATATCCAAATTTTTCAATGTTTTTTTAATGCTCCATTTCTCTTAATGGCAAATGAGGTTTCAAAATGTAGAGGAAGTTTTGAAAATATATCAATGAAACAACGAATTGGAAAATAAAGGAAGGAAGAAAAATGAAGTAATATCTGCAGCACATTATATAAGTAGTAGGGGAAAATACTGGGAACATTAAGAGAAAGCTTTTAAGTGTTTAAAGTAGTGAATTCTGGTGTTTTACAGAATTCTCCCCAGAAGAGCAGAGGAAAAATTATTAATGGATGTCCAGCACAATTCTGAATTACAGTAACACAAATATTTTTATTGCAGCCTTAAAAGGATTCTAATTTTAAACATTTTAAATGCAAAATTTGTTAGGATCTGCATTTTTCAATTATTTCTGCAGCAAAGTTTGTTTCAATTTGAGTGAAGCAGCAAAAGTTCCAGCAGGCACTGCAATACTTGGCCATTTTGGCATCTCTTTAGTGACTTTTCTTGCTTTCTTGCCTATCAGACTTTCACAAATGATGCCAGATTGTTACCATGTTCAATCATTTCTTTACCTGCACTGCAAAAGTTGCAATTTACATTCTGCAAGTTTTTATTTCTCATGACTTTGATCTTCAGTGATAAATATTTCTGTTTAAGAAAAGTTAGCTGGAAGCAAGCAGACAAGTGCAAGTCCTGCACTCCAGGCAATATTGTTGTCTACAAGGAAAAAACAACCACTAGGGCAGATTTTTTTTCCTTTTCTCCCAGAAAAGCTTCATTAAATTTGCTGATGTGTGCTGGCCATCAGTTGTGCATCCTGCAAACCTCCTCTGAGGAACTGTTCACTCATGGACCATCACCTTTCTGGGAAAAAAAAAGGCACAACACAAAAATCTTTCTCTTACCAGCAGGATCACCCTGTGAATTTTGACTTTGTTAACCTAATGTGCAATTCATTGTCCTAAAAGTGGATTGGTACAGAATTACTGATGTGTCTGAGAAGACCAAACCAAGCTCTAGATTTTATACTCAAATATTTCTTTTTTTGATGCTTCTTTATTGCTTACATTACCATGATCACAATGGTAAAGCAGCTTATTCACCATTTCTACCAAGCAAACCTAAGCACACTCCTAAGTGTATCAAGGGAAGCCCAAGTCTGGGGGATGGAGCCTCCAGATCTCTGGATGAAGTTACTAGAGTGGAGAACAACCACAGAAAGTGCCACAATGCTTTTGAGAAAGCAGATTAATATGCAACATCTCTTTCATGAGTGCATCTCTACTCCCGTGCTTACTGAGCTCAGATGTTTATAAACAGGGAGCACTTTCTCTGCAGGACCAGCCATTCCAATTGCTTGGAGAGGGAGACAGAATAAGGGGGGGAAAAGCAGCAATAACTCCCTGTTCAGTGAGGAGGAGGTCCAGCCTCATGCATAATGTCACTCAGGAAGTCTGGGGCAAAACTGGGAGTGGGCTTTAAATTCTAGATTTACAGTGCAAGTGTTAATTGCAAAGCTCTGTTTTAGGACCATGGACAGATTGAATTTGATAAGCCAAATTCTGACAGTCTGTTCTGACTTTCATTCCTGCTCTAAGTTACTGCTGTGACACTCAAGGTGAAACAGTACAGTGGTAGGGGCTGCAGTAAGGCCCCATCTCACAAAAAGAAAATTTAACCCCTTTCTTCTGAGCCTAGGGAAAAACTGCATCTCTAGGACTCATTTAGAGCTGACACAGTGCACTGAGGTGGCTTTTTCCCTCTGCAGCTTGTGTACAGCAGTTCAGCTCTCTCTGTTTTCCCTGCCAGCTGCTCTGCACACACCACCCCTGTCAGCGGGAAGGTGCAGAGAAATGAATGAAGACTGATGATTAACGAAGAAGGAGGGTGAATATTAATCATGGAGTCAACATTTGATGGGAACACTGATGGAATAGTGGTCCCACTGGAAGTTGTTAGGAGTTGATTTTTATGCCCCAGGGCAGTAGTTTTAAACCAGGACTCGTGATGGAAGAGAGGTTGCTTGTAATGTATTAAACAGGCCATTGTGGGAAACACACCTTCAGCCCAGCCCTGGCCTGACTCCTGCTTTGTTGACAGCTGTAGCCCAGCTCTGCTGTGCACCTACATTCCCCCATACACCCCAAACTGTAAAGATCCAACCTTTAAACAGAAGCAAAACAGGAACAGGACATCTCCATTTTCCCTTGCTGAGCTGCAGGACAGCCCTCACCACCTCCTGTTAAACCAAGAAATGCTGATGTTGCTGGTTCAGCACCCTTGTATCAGACCAGGAGAAAGAGGGGAGTTTGGGACTACTTGTGTAGCTGGATAATTCAGGTTTGAACTTTGGCTATTTGCAACCTGCTCCAAACCACTTTGAAGGCCAGAGCAGTCCCAGCTGCATCACACAGTGGCATAGGCAAGCCCTCCTAACCTAGGCTGGAATTTCCTGTATCTCAAATTAACAACTGCACTGGCAATCAATGCCACAAAATGGACTTTAGCATATGTCCAAAAAGTTCTGCTGATGTTTTTCCAAAGGGGTTTTGTCTGGGGCAGGAGGGGATATGAAAATAAAGAAGGCCTCTACTCAGAGCAGACATCAATTGCTGTTAATTCTGTTGAGGTCAATAGATTTACCAAGTTTCTCAGGAGCAGCTCTGAGGTGTTCCCTTCTCTAAGCTCTACCAGTGCTCCAAAGGATGCAGAATCACAGCACATGGCATCTTTCCTGAACTTGCTGCACAAATTAATCCACACCATGGCTCCTGTCAGGAAAATATCATATGCCCAGCAGCTTTGTGTATAGACAAGGTTATTTTTTCTAAATGAAAGTCGGATTTTAAAGATAAAAACAGCTTCCATGCTTGCAGCAAAAGGTTAGGCAGAGAATTGGTTGGTTATGCATGTTACACATGCATTTTTATATAGATTTAGGCGGAGGTCTTTCACCTCTCAGCAATAATTGCTTTCCCAAAAAGGAAATGTGTCTGCTCATGGGATGGGGCTCGACTACCCCTCCACCCATCTGTGCCACAATTTGAAGGAAAAAAATAAAATTATTCCCTTGATTTCGGCTACAGGGGAGAGCACTGTTGGCCACAGTGCAACAAGTCACAGAGAATCCCAAAGACACAGAACAGAAATTCTCCCAAGTGCACTGAGGCCAGAAGCAGCTGAACAGCAGAAGTTGTTTAATCCTCAGTGCTGCATTTTATCCAGAACATTGGGTTTTCAACAACCCAGAAACCTTCAGGTGCATTTTCATAGTTAGTTAATGCTGTTCCAGGGTGGGGGATTTGCAGATATGCAGATTATTTGCCTGGGAGCAAAAATGTGGCCCCTGCTCCTGTTTTTGCCTTGCAGTTCACAGGGTATCCCTGACAGACACCCAGGATTGCTGCTTTCCTGCACAGCAGCTGCTTGCAGCAGCAGACACAGAGGGAATGGCTCAGGCAGCTCTGTCCTAACACCCCTATAAAAGTAGGTGCTGCCTTGCAAAGGGTGTGATGCTCAGCAGCTCCCCTGAATAAATAACTTCTTAATGCATCTGTCATTTCAGGTGTCAGAGCAGAGACAAGGTCAAGCTTGGAGAGAAATCAGCCTGCTCCATCCTTGACCCATCATTCATCACTGCATTCGTCCACAGCCAAACAGCCCAGCTGGTTAACAGGGAAAATACCTTATCTGAGCTCTAAAAGGGTCCTGTTTCTGCTATGGAGAAGTTTATTAATAATACTCTCCAGAAAGCAGCAGGAGTTTTGATGGACAGCATTGCAGGGACATTTTTCAATAGAGAAGGTAAAATCCTACACTGTGCACACAATCCTCAGGCTGGGGGAGACAAGAGGTTAATTTTGCAGACAGCAAATGGTGACTGTAAATTATTAGAGATTCACAGTGCTGGGGATATATGAGCCTTGCCTTCACCTTTCCTCGTGGATCATGTACAAGCCATCCTGCCTGTGTTAACACTCCCATGCCATGCAGGTGCCCCCTCATATCACCAGGCAGTAATTAGCACTGGTTTCACAGCATTAGGTATGGTTATTAAAATACACACCTGAATTCATGCTCATTCATACAGATTCAGCTGTCTTTACAGGAAAGATTCCTAATTCCTAAGGAAAAAGAAAACTTTAAAAGGTGAAGCTTTGTCCCTAAGGCAAAAAACTGTGTGCTTTAATCACTCTTATAAATTGCTGGCATTTGGGTGAGGGTTTGGAATTTGGGTGAGGTGGGAAGAAGGGATGCAGGATTTCTACTTTGAATGCAGGATAGACAGTGAAAAGTTAGGAAGAGTTGACCCATCATGTTCATTGGCGAGGTGGTTGCAGCTACTTTGTGATGGCTTCAGGGTGCTCACAGCCTTAATAAACCTTGTCACAGAAGTAAAGGCAGGGCCTGGAACCCACACAGATTTGGTATAGACCCAGGCTGACCTCTAAGTTTGACTCCTTCCTGCTGAGACAGCTACACCTGCAACTTTTTCAAAAATTCTAATTTTTATACACACAGACTACAGTTAACAGTTTATGGGCTCAGATACACAGAGAGGTTCCCACAGTCTAAAGTTTCCAGCTCCCACCTAGGCCACGGTAAATGTCCATATAGGAGCACTTACAGCATGACAGTGCAAGAATTTTCCACTCAGTGCAGCTTTCCCTCACTGCAAGCTGCCTGAAGCTGTAGAGTGAGCAGACGTAGCCCTGAGGTTGTGCAGACACGACCCATGCAGTGCTCAGCAGGTGTCTGTGTCACAGCTTTGTGTCAGGAACAGGCCAAAGCCACGTGGGATGGGCCAAGCAGGGGAAAGGCAAGCACTGGGTGTTCTCTCTGACCCTGTTCCTGGGCATGCCGAGAGCCTGACATGACTTAATGATATTTTTGGTCCTTCTGCAACTGGTGATCAGCTGGCACCTTTCAGGGGCACTGCACTGCTGTGCACCAGTGGTGAAAGCTGGCTGTGTGTTCCTTAGCTCACCATACCCTTTTCTCAAAGATTTTGTGTTCATTTATGTGTCTCAGTTGTATTATCTCAGTGTTCCAAGAGCCACAGCATTTTGAGAGGCAAGGTGACCACATAACTACTTAAGTACTCACAGGTACTCACAGGATTTGGGCAGCTTACCCAAATCATCAGTAACTGCTCTACCTTCTTAAAATTAAAAAAGCCTTGAGATTGCAAGTGTGGTGTAGTTATTTAAGAGGTGGCTGAGACTTTCAGAGTAGCATATTAGATCTGAAAGTCCCGTGGGCAGCGTTGGCTGAGGCGTGTGCCCTCCACCTTTGAGATCCAAGGCTGCACACAAAGCCCCACCTCAGTTTAAGGAACGAGTCTCTCTTGCCCTCCAGCATTTGTTACCCCAAATCTTTTAGCATTCCTCAGCTAAGTTCCCATCATTGTTCTCCCGGTGCCGACTCAGCGGCTCCGTTAGCCCCTCGTTTGTTTGCTGGGAAATGTGTTCCTCTGCTTTGCTTCTTTGGACCTAACATTTTTATTTTTTATTTTTTGCCTCTTTCCTCCCTCCACAGGGTGACAGCTATTTTATCACCTACAACAAGAAATGCTGAGCCTGTTGTGCAGGCAAAACATTTGCAAAGGGGCAGGGGGTACACAGAAAGCAGTAGGAAATTGATAAGGGCTGTAAAGTAGCTTTATAAAAATGCCGACAAGCCTGTTCAGGGCACAGAGCACCTGCACCTCTGCCCCCAGCAGAGCTTCCTTCAGATGCTCCTATTGTTTTCATTACTATTTGTGACTCGATCATTAATAAATTACTATTTTTTTTTCCTGTTGGCTCCAGCCACCAAGGGAGCCAGCAGGTGCACCACTTTTACAATTAGCCCTTCGTAATGCATGGTTGGCAAGAAAAGTTGTCCACAAGCTGCAGAGTTTACCGACTGGATTTCTGCTTGATGGTCACAGCACTTGGAGCAATTAGAGAAGAATGTGCAGGAAAGCAGCTTAATGCATCTGCTCATCTGGCCAAAAACTTCGACAGAGGGGCTAAATCCAAAACTTTGAGTCCTGCTCATGAAACTGGGACACAGGGAGAATGCAGGGCAATGAGAGCAAGCCATGGCTTTTTAAAAGCATAATTTCTACCACATATTACACTTTCCTGCTTTTATTCCCCTGTTCTACATGGTTCGGATCAAATAGAAGAGAGGTGGTACTGAAAGGCTGAAGAAACTGGGCTGACTTTGGTTTGAGAAGGGGCAGGAGAGCAGCAAAATCATAAAGTTGCTTATTTCCATCTTTCGGTAAATTCAGGTCTGTTCACACCAGGGCTCTGCTTTGCTATAGCAGAATTTTTGTCTTCATTCATGCTGGGAAAATTATGAATGTACTGAATTCCCTTTCTCATTTGATATGATTTCTAAATACCATCATATCTGTGTTTTCCTAAAGGGTGTGGCAGTGTTGGAGCAGCAGCCAAGGGGAACAGGCTGTGGTTGTCTTTGAGGGGGATCAGGTCAGGGACTGGCAGCTTCAGGAGTGGAGGTTATTTCATTTCCACTAAGCAACTTTCCCCCATAAGTGAAAAAAAAAAAAATGCAGAGGAAAAAATATAAATTATTTGGTAATGCCTAAATAAAATTAACAGAAAGGGAAAAATCCGAGTAACTTACCACAGATTGCAAAGCCAGCAAAGCCAGAGCAGTTGTGTGCCTGCTTGTGACAGTTTTCCTTCAGCCCCTGTCAGCTTGGGTGCTTCACAGTTTTGAGCACAAAGCATGTTGGCATCTCTGTCAGACACAACCAGCAGAAACACACGGGGTCTAGGGGAAGAGGAGGACTGAAAAAATGTATTAAAGATGACATATGTTCAAAACCTCCAAAATCAGATTTTGCACAGTGCTGGCCCCGTTGACTCTGCTGTCCTGCCTTTGGGAGCCACTTCTCCAGGATGTTCCAGGGGAGGAGGAACAAGGCCTGCAGCAGGCACAAGTGGTATAATCTGTTACAGAACAGTCTAGAGACTGCTTCAAGCTTTAATTCACAAGTCCTCTTTAAAACCTCTTTCCCTGAAAGACAAAACTTGCTATTAAATTAATCACTTCCAAAGAAGCATCCAAGCTCCTTCTTGTGTGTTGATAATTTGAACCAGACAAAACAAATTAAAAAAAACAACTTTTCCCCCCTTCACTTTATATGATGGCAAAAGCAGAAACTTTTTGAAAGACTGTCTTAAGAGAGCTGAAAATCACTGTGAATTCAGCCCAGCAACACCTGAGACAAGAAAGCCCTCAGTGCAATTAATTCTATGTAGAGGTCCAAATCTCTGGTGAGAATTTTAATCACTACAGGATCAGGTCATTCTTTGTGACCCAACAAGTGCTCACTCCTAAGAAGAATAAAATAATTCTGACAAGAGAGACTGCAGAGTTGAGCCAGTGGCTCTCACAGCAAGTTTAATGGATGGAGACAGCATGGGAGCACTTTGGGAGAGGAGTCCCACCTGTGCCCCATCACCAAGCCCACTTCACTCAGTTCACATTTGGTGCTGGTTTTGTACCTTCCTGAGAAAAAAAGCTCATTGTGGTGAAAAAAGGCAAAACTTGTCACGACCCAAGAGCCTTCTAAGAAGGAGAATTTAAGGCAAGACCAGTTAGAAAAGTGTTTTAATAGGAAATCCAATGAAGAGTTGACTCAGAGCCATAGAATGAGGACTTTCTAGATGCTTTCTGCATAGCTGAGATGTGTCCTCATTGCAATACAGCCTCCCTGCTCATGGCCTGCCCGTGATAGCATCATGACTTTCCTGTTCCCTGCAATTTCAGGGCAAATCACTAAAGCAAGACAAATTCTTTGCCTACAGATTTTGGTCTGAAGTCCATAGCACTTAGCTGGCAACTCCTACCTGTACTAAGTCCATCCTGCTCTCTGCCTCCACCAAAATGACAACAAACAGCCTGAAATTACTTACAGAATTCTTTTCCTTAACATGGGATTTATAACAACATGCAACCTCATTCAAATTCTCAAAGCAGATTCTCCCAGCCAGATTTTTCTAATTCATGTTCTAAAAAAAACCCAAAAAATAAAGAAAGATAATCCAAGAAGGAGACAAATATCACAGTGTAGTTGGATATAATTAAATACAATAAAGGACATATCTAAAAAAAAAAATAAAACCAAACAAAAAACAGCTAACACAAAACTGGAAAATTAGAAAATTAAATGTAATTGAATGGTTGCATGAAACAGTCAGAGGAGCTGAAGTCAGAGTCTAGTTTAATTTCAGCTTCAAACTCAGCTCTTGATTTAGACAAAATCAGTCACCTAGCCATGATCCTGGCCGATTTGATGTCCACACAGGTTTGTTGAAGTTTGCAATTCAAAAACTAAAGCACCTCAAACACTGTTTTCCCTTTTTTTCTCCGTCCTCATTTCCAGAATTAACAAGGCTTCCTTTGTGTGTTTGCTTTGCCTGGCTGTGAGCAGGAGCCCTGCCCAGCCCCGGGGCTGTGTTAGAGGTGATGTTCCGGGGGTGCAGCCCCTCTGTCTCCCCCTGCCCCAGCTCAGTCACTGCCATACGTCTTGCTGAGGCCACATATTGTTAAGCCATTAGACTTTCTCCTGCAACCCAAACACAGAGCCCCTGAGCTCCTTCCTTTTAGTTGACCTGAACTATAGGTTCTGCTCGCAGTAAACTCAATCACTGTCCTTTCTCAGTCTGCTATTAAACCTTGGCTCTAAGCAGCCAAGAAATTAATCTCTGGTGCCCGACCTCTCTCAGCCCCAGCGAGCTCTACAGCAGCTCTGCACAACCTTTGATCCCCATCTGCATGGCTTCATCCATAAACAAAAGTACCTTGTGGAGTCCAGTGAAGCCAGCTGGTCCCTCTCTAACATCATCTGAAAAAAAAAGAAAAAGATAGAGCACAAAGCCTTTCAGCTTGGAAGTTTTATGCTCTGCTGTAAAATCTTACCCTTATATTAAAAAACAACAAAAAAAAAAAAAAAAAAAACAAAAAAACAACAACAACAACAAAAAAAACCAACTAACAACAAGAAATTAAATCAGAATCTCCTGTCTGTGATCTCTGATTTTCTGGGGTTCACGTATACATTCACAGTGTAATGGGTGAAAAGCATTGCTTTCTCCACTTGCCAGCTCCTGTTATTGAGTGAGACAATGCCACACATCCCTCTCCTCTGCATATCTGGGATGTGTGTCACTCTGGCAGTATTGCTTGTTCCTGGAGAGGGACTAAATCATTACACGTTTGTTAATCCATCATTCATCCTGACAGCTGGTGGTGCTTGCTGACAGCTCCGGGCAGAGGACAGCCACCAAACCCTGGTGAGCTTTACAATGAGATTCCAGCTAAAGCATCAGCATTTCAGGCAGGTGAGGGGTGCCTCTGGTAGCTTTATTTCAATGGTAGTTATCAGGATTGCTGCAGCACAAGCTGCTCTCCAGAGTGCCGGGGACCAAACAGGTGGGAGAGCACCCATTGTGAAGGTGATACCCATAAAAATAAGTTGGGCACAAAAGAAGTATTCTTATCAATTTAAAGATGAGGAATCAAGGCTGAAAGCAGTAAATCAATTTTCTTGAGGGGGTGCAGGATATTTACAGGAAAGAAAGAACTGAGCCTCAAATCTTAATCTACTGCCCAATCCCTTTTCTGCTAGAACTTGAAAAAGTCCAAGAGAAATCAACCCCTCATGCTTTGTCACATGGGAGAGCAAAATTGGCTACATTCCTCTGAAAAGCCTTACCTTCAGGTGGGCAGAAATTCCTCTCTGATAATGCCTGAACTCACACACCAGTGCAGGCTAGCTTAGCATAACTGATGAGGCACTTTGGGACTCAAACAAGCTGATGTTTTTTTCTTAATACAAACAATAGACAACCTCCTTCTGTTTTATAACACCCTTTTCTTCTCCATATAAGCTGTTCAGCAGTCAGAAATTGACTATTTTGCAATTTTACTAATAATCAGTTTATCTTTTGTAATTTTCAGGAGTTCTCAAGAGACTTTCCCCACTCGCTGGGCACAAAAAACACAAACACTTGACTTGGCATTTACCACAGGTAAGGAGACAAAAGCCCACACTGTGGGCTCCAAAAAGCATTGGAGACCTTGTGAAATATATCCCCTTGGAGAGTCCTACTCCCTTCTGCTTCTCTCCACCTCCAATTTTCTTTCTTCTCCGTTGTGCTGGAGACTTGAGTCAATGGCAATACGGTTGTGCTCTGACCCCGGGGGTGCAGCAGCAGAAACAATAACTAAATTTTACTGAATTTTCTAAGTTCAGTATCAGTTGTGCATACAAGGCAAAGTTCAAAATCCTCCTCCTCCTCTGTCTGTTCTAGAGGAGCCCAGACAGGGAGCTCCGTGCCTTTCCTCGCTGCCCCAGCCCTGCACAGCAGTGGCTCTCGCAGCGGGGCTCCAGCAAAACCTCAACTGCAGAAAGGAGTTCTCAACCTCAAGGGCAGCAGTCAAGCCCAGAAGGGAAAATGCATATGAGATCACCAGCAGAACTATTTGGGCAGCGCTGCTCTCAAGCCCTTTAAAGCACAGCCCTCAGTTAATTCCTTTCAGAGGTCTTTGTTCAGGCGTCTCCCTTCTCGCAGCTCTCGGCCAGGAGCATGAGGAGACTTGATCCTTCCCATGGAAGAATTGCTGTCCACAGCTATTCCTGCTCAATAAGCTTTGTCACAGGCTTGAGACTATTTTTGGAAGCTTTAAAAATATCTAAGGGGCACCTTTCATTTTTACTCAGACACAGCATCTTTTTATGTTTAATAAAGAGATCTTAAAAAAAGAAAAAATTATTTCTGCTTAGCATCAACATGCTTTTCTGTTAAAAATAAAACAGCTGAGCTAGCGAGAAGATTTGGGCAGGAGGAAATTCTATTTATAGAAACTTTTACAACAGTTATCACATGCTGATAAGGATCGCTGTGAACCACAGACTCCATGGAGGGGTAATGTGGGGATGAAGCCGACACGGGAGGAGCCAGGGCAGCGGCACAGAGAGACAAACAGCTTTGGGGTCATGCCCTGCTGGGGACGTGGGACGGGAGCAGCCCTGAAGGAGGACCCTCAGGAGCACTGCAAGTTCTTCTCCAAGGATAGCAAGCCCAGGAGCTACACGGGGCACTGTAAATTCTTCCTCTCCCAAGCCACACGGAAGAGCTTAAAATATTCTTTTACATTTTAAACAGCAACTGAATGGATGAGTATCTGCACTTGTTGCTTGCTGGTGTGGCTGAGACAGGGCAGGACAGTCATGGAAGATGAGAGGGGCCTCTGAAGTGCTGTGCAACAAAAAGATTTTCTCCAGAGCATCCACTGTTCCTGTCTGTCAGACTCAGGTTCCTCAGTCTGCACCCAGAAATAAAGAATAATCAGAATTTCTGAGTTATCAACAGGGAAACTGATGGGAAAAAAAGGGGGGGGGGGGATGTGGTCACATATTCCTCTCCATTATAGGACCAATAAATATTAAAGCCTTCAGACCATGAACAATAGGAAGGTGGAAACAGATCTGATTTGAAACTATAGAGCAGATACATCAAGATAATAATAGAAGTGAAATAATGACGGGGTGTCAGAGGAGGAGTGAGTCAGACCCACAGTCTTCTCTTCCAAGCCCTGCCACCACTTTGTTACATGACCTTGAACAAGTTCCTTCTTCTGTTTGTGCTGCAAATTTCTCATCCCCAAACCTGTACCTACCACTCTTGGAAAGTGCCTGGGTTTATAGGTATAAAACAACATGAAACAAGTATTGCTGCCACCTTGCTACCCCTGGCTCAATATTTCTCTGAAAGAGTAATCAAATATTTCAATATTTCAATCAGCACAAACTCTTCTAGAAGAGACTGGGTCAAGTCCTGGTTACTTAAAAACCCTCTTGAAGCAGGGGAAGCAGGATTTCATCTTTCATATCCAAAAATAAGGTATTTTCATGTCCTTCTCTAGTTAAAGTAACCAGTTTGAGACTTCAGATGAACATAATCGGTGCGATATCCTAAACAGATAATTTCTGAAATTTCACATCAATTCTCAAGCATCTGTGTGTTCCCAGAGGAACAAACAGGGATGTTACAAAAAGCAGAGTTTAAGGCATGCCAACCTTTGGCAATCAGATAATGTACAGGGAAGTCTTTTTCTTGTAAAAAACAAATCATAAGACAACTTTACAGGGCCTTATTTGGAAGTAAAGATGATTTGAGGGTAAAGCTGAGCTGCATTTTTGTTTCAATATCAAGCAGCAGAAAGAGAAGTGAAAAAGAGAAGCAAAGAGGAAGAGACAAGCACCCAGTGGAGATTTTCACAGGAATTACTTTCTCATTTCTGGATTCTTTGCAAAGCTGCTCTTCTTTGGGCTCTGTCAATTGGAATTTCCCCACAGATGATGGTCAAGGGTGTCTTCCAACGGTCTGTTGTCTCCTCAGGTTTTTTATGACATCCATGTAAGAAAGCTCAAGTTAACAACAGAATAATCCCTTCAAATATGCTCAAATTTTGGTCAATTTGCACAAATTAAAACACCCTACCAATAAAAACAGACAACACTTTCATGCAATGTTGGATTCTCCTTGGGGGGGGAAGACAGCATTTTGGCAGTGAGTGTTTCACTCTACTTAAAAGGGTCCAGCAATTTTCAGTGACCAAAAGAAAATCACCTTGCCAAAATGCTGAGCCACCCTAACAGCTCCCAGCTTCCAAGCAGGAGCAGTGCCTTGCCCTGGTTGCACCTGTGCCCACTCAGGAGCCTCCTGCACAATGCACAGTGTGCTCTACAGAGTTCTTAAAATCATCCTTTGGTATTTCTCTGAAAAATGACCATTCCTTTAACCCATGCCCTGCCTTCTCCTGCTACTCTGCAATGGGACTCAACAGCACCACGGCCACAGCTCACATTTCCACAGGCAGCACCTCGGCCCCAAAGTGCTCCCAGCACCAGGCTACCATTTGTGCTGTAATTAAATTGAATCCACTCCCTGGCTTGGCTTTATCCCTGAACAATACCAGCATTTGAGTAATACATTCTCAGGGCACTAATACATCACGGGGTGAGCTCTGTCCGTGATGTATGGGCGCAATACATCAGAGTGCACTCCCGCTATAAGGATCTATGGGCACCATACATCATCAGGGTGAGGCTGAGTGCTGATGGATGGCTCCAAAGATGGTACCGTGCAGCAGTGGGCCAGGCCAGGACCAGGAGGATAAAGGTTGGCATCACTGGTACCCAATTTCCCAGTGTTATAATGCTGGCATTGAATCAGCCTTCCTGAACTGGGGTCTAACTTTAGCTCCTTATTTATTTATCCCGAGGTATTGTCTTGCTGGAAGCACCTCTCCTGGCATGCATCATCCTCCCGGAGGTCCTGGGGGCTGGCTGGTACACAATTAGCAGGAGTATATTCTCAGCTTCATGTGAGGGGTTTAGCCCATTAACGCTGCTGGCAGCTGCAGTGCTGGCACTCTCTCCATCACCAGAGACAGGCACACGCTCAGCCTCACACCCACCCCAGAGCACCTGCAGGTTAGTGGGAATGAAACAGTCACAATGCTCAGAAATCCCGTGGAAGCCACAGTAACTTCATTGTTTTCAAACATTCAGCCTCTTGAGAAAACACACTCAAATTTGAAACATAAACCTGTGGAGGCAGAGCGTCCCATGTTCCCTGAAGAAAGCAGCTGTCTGGAAGTGTGGGTTGTGACCCCACTGTGAACAAAACCCACAATTCCCTTGACCAAGCCAAAAGAGCTCTGTAGGCAGCATGACTGCAAAGTGGTGCTGCTGTAGGGCTTGGGGGAACGATCAGGGCAGAGAAACAGGAGACTACAGAGGCAGAAAGGAGGCAAAGAGAAACATTTTCTCCCTGAGAGTCCTTCAGACATCCCTTTTGCAAATAGAGAAGTTAAAGTACAGAGCAATAGAGGCTCAGCAGAGTCTTAGGGATATTTGCTCGGGAGGAAAGCGGCCAAGGAGATCCCTAAATGAGCACAGTCGTGCATCATCAGGGTCTGTGCCCGGGCACTCTGATCCAGTGCTGGGAATGGCAATGTCCTGGGGAGCAAAGGTGCTAAAACCAATCTCTGTGCTCCTTATGGAGTCACTCAGGGTCTCCCATAAAGCAGACTTACTACTCCTGTGAAAGAAGTAACAGGTACAATAAAAAACAGATATCCCAGCCAACACCTCTGCCCTGCCCTGCCCAGCCCAGCCAGCCCCAAGAGGTGGTGAGAGGACCCTGGGCCAAGTTACAGCACATCCTTCTACCCCTTCAGCTCCTCAGGGCAGGACCTGACCCTCAGCACAAGCAACCACCACATCTTGAGACCAAGACAAGGACACAATTTTCCTTACACCACACAGGGAAGTGCTGCCACAGTTTGGGGAAGAGCCAGCCAGCCCTGCCTGGGGCACCCAGCTGCCCTCATGGGTGGAAAGTTCAGCATCTTTACTAAGAGGTCAAGTCTTGCTGTCCTTAAAAATATGAGCAGAGTGATTTCCCTCCAGATGTATCCCCACAGTTTGCTTAACTTAAAAAAAACTGTTGAAAAAATCCTAAGGCATTGACTGAAATAATTTCTCAGACTCTCAATCTAGTCTTTGAAAACAACCTGGAAATGACATTCTCATTAATTACACCCCATGTACCTAGAAAATGACAACATTGCCAAGCTGAGTGCAACAAGAAAACAGAAAACAGCTTGGGCAGGTGGATACCAAGCACACTGTCATGAAAAAATCCTTGTCACAACACAGGGGAGGGTGGCCAGAGCCCAGTGATGAACAGGAGCAACACTGGTGGCAACAGACCACTTCTGCCCTGGAGCCACAGTGAGCAGTGGGCAGCAGCACCTTGCAGTCACACCCAGCTACCACACAGAGGGAATTTCTGGCAATATTTTCCCTTGTGAAGACAAGACAAGCTCAGTCTGGACAAGTCATTTATCTCTGCTTACTCTTTGAGCTGCTATCAGTGCAGTGGGATTGGTTACTGGAGCTGGGGGGTTTCCCCACCACGGCACAGACAAACGCAGGGGTCTGCCCTCTGGTGACTCCAGTGCAAGTCAGTAGGAAGTAGATGCAATCTATAAACACCAAAAAGTGGGAAAAACTTTTGGTGTGCTTCCACTTTGACAGAAAACTTTGAAAATTCGTAAATGAAGAACATGAAGAGAAGCAAGTCCTCTCTAAACTGGGAAAAAGTCTGGTTAGGGTGAGTGATGAAAGGGGTAAGACAGCTTAATGAGGGACTAAAATAAGCTAATGAAGGACTTGGGAAACCTGGATTTACTGGTCTGCAATGGACCCATAAACTTCTCCAGACCACTGGTGAAACTGGAGAAGAGCACTTGCCCAAAACTCAGGAACACTCACCAGAACTTGAGCAGTCGGGTTAAATCCCACAGCGGCTGGAAAACGTGCTCCTTCCCTGGAGCTGTCACCTGGAACAGCAGCGTTTGTGCCCCAGCCTGGAACAGGAGACACCCTGCGGGTGGGGCTGGCACGGCCCAGGCTCCATCCCCGGGAGGGGAGGGATGGGAGCTCCGGGAGCACAGCCTGGGATGGGCAGCACAGCCCAGACCACAGCCAGAGCTGTGCACGATGGTGGAGTTGGGAGAGCCCATAAAAACCAGCTCGAATCTGCTCCTGGTTGTCCAGTTCTCCTGTGTACAGCCAGAGAAGACCCTCGTGTGTCCTTTGGTAACAACAGTAAAAGCTGCAGTAAGAGAAAAAAGCCACTTGGGAACAGTTTCTCCTGTCCCTGGGACTATTTATAAGCTACTCCTCTTTTTCCTTCTCTTTTTTTTTTTTCTTTTTTCTTGCTTCCACCAAACCTTTACCTGAAAGCACAACCCACATTTGCTTTCTGAGCCCTGAAAGCATGGCCCTGGCAGGGAGGGAAGATGCAGATTCCTGCTGCCAGAGCTACTGCTGGGACTCAGAGAGGGCACAAGCAGGAGCAACAGCGCTGACAGAGCTGAGCACCCACCATGACATAAAAATCCAGCACTCACACAGACATCACATGGAGGCTGGTGCAGAAGCTGACACAAGTAACCAGCAGCATTGGTGGCTCCACTTGTTTTCCTTGGCATGGTTCTGCTGTCTTCTGCCATGTAGAGGGAATAACCTGGTTTCATTCAGGAGCTGTTTGATTTAAGAACGTGCACCTCTGCAGGTTGGAGCTGTGCAGACAGGCTGTTTTCATGAGAGAGAGTGAAAACAGAGCAAAGGTTCAGAAAGAAAGTTTATTTTGAAGTATTTCCTACCATCTGGACAGCTTATACTTTTAAAAGTTCAATTATCTTCTGAGATAAACTTACTAGCCAAATTAGGAAACTAAATACAATTATTAAGGCATAAGAGAACAATTTCAGATTTGCTTTGAGTGCCAATCCAAATTTAACAAGCCCACAGATCCTGATGGATAATTCCAGAAAGATCCTTCGGCTTCATTTCAAATTAGAAGAACAGATGAATGCCTGGGATATGATTTACATTTATTCTCATGTTTTTAATCAAAACTTACACAGTTGTTTTAGCTGGCCAAAACCAGAACCAGGATTTTATAAAAATGTATTCAATTTCTCCATGGAATTGAGGGATTTGAGCAGCTCTGCTATTGAAGTGCTTCACAGTGTGCAACCCAAAGTCTGCAAACCTGGCGAAAAATTCCATGTACCCCAGCATTTTGCAGAGCGATCTTTTATCCAGATGCTCTCCCAACAGCTAGATTAATCTTCTCAAGAACTTCTTTATGGGAAAAAAACCCCCAAACTTAAAAGAAAACTTCCTCTAAACTCTTGCCAAGGGTTCAGAGTCCTCTGATTTTACACAACAACCTGCATCATTAACACTTCCCCTGTGGTTCCTCACCCTGACACACACCCAGTGCTGGTCATGGATCATGTAGTGATGCCCCTAAATGATCACTTTCCCAACTGATTTCCAACAGGAACAACATATTCATCAAAAGGGACTCAAAGCTAAAATTATCAAGAGTGAAAACCTCAGGATGCCACAACACCACTGGTGAAACTTGGTGTCAGAAATGTTTCACCTTTAGACGAAACACATTTTGCCTTTTCCAGTGCACCATGTGGGCTCCTGGACAGCACAGGCCAGAGGTGTTAATTAGGAGCAGTGCAATCGCTGACCACCAGGCAAGAGACACCAATTTCTTGAGCAGGGGGTGATTCCCAAGCTTAGCTTATGGATTATTTATGCTGTCATGTTTAAGGGGCAAAGCCCAGAAGGAGTGAGGGGAGTGCTGCTGACTTTGGTAGTGCTGCTGGGACAGACCCACGACACAGAGCAGGACCTACAACTCAAAGCTGCCTGTACTTAGAAACTCTCAAGTCCCATATTCCAAGGAAAATCTTCAAAAGCCTTGAAAAACCTTCAACCTGACAACTATTCCCCAGCAGAGTTGTTACAGGAACAAAAAGATAGCCTTTAGAGGAGAATGTGCATTCGAATCCCTGATGGAAAAACACGCTCCTCTTGCAGCAATTTTTGTAGCTGTATTTTTGTGTGGGGGTTCAGAAAGGTTTGATTTTGCAGTTTAGCATGTTGAGGCCTCTCAGCACTCGCTGTCGGAGGGTGCCGATTACCCAGCTTCATTCATCAAAGTGTCACTTTTCTGACAGCCATTAATAAATATACTGCCAGAGCCCCTCACACCTGGCAGCCATGGCACACTGCAACACGCCGCTAACCTAATTTGCTAATTGCTGCTTTCCCCATTAATTTTAGTCTGTCTTGTTTGGTGTTGACACAGAGGGAAAAAGAAATAAGTGTGGGAGAAAAGCAGGCAAGAAAGAAAGCATTTGGTGATTTCTGTTTATTTGCTCATTTTTTCCTCACCCTCCATCACCTTTTACTCTGGAACAGCACCTTCTGTGAGCCTCATTTTGAATTTGCCCTTTCTGCCAGAAGGCCGTGGACAATCCTAATTTTGGTCCTGCTGGGTAAAGAGTTAATAATCCACACCCCCTGTTTTTTATGCAAACCTAAGCCCAGACTTTAATGCCTCCAGTTCTGCCAGATCTCCCTGACCCCCAAAGCTGCCCACACCCTGCCAGAGGCTGCACCCCACCAAGCCCACGGGTGCTCAGGTCTGACTGTGCCAGCACTTCACACCTGCCAAAATCCCTGCTCTGTTAATTCAATTCCTGGCCACTCTCGAACAGAGATCACTCAGTTCCATTAATCATGTGATTCTCTGATAAATCTCCTCTTCAAGGCTCGAGCACAAACCAGGCCCTCTGTGGCTGAGCTGGACTGAAACGCAGGTCTCCAGCCGAGGTCAATTAAGACGAGGAGTACCAGACCCATCAAGCCTTCAGGCAATGATGAATTGGTGTTGCAGTGCTGGTAAAAGTCTCCCTGCAGGACACTCACCAAGCTGTTGTACTTGGACCACACATTGGGGTCCATATGCTCCAAAGCTTTCCTGTGCCTGATCAGATCCAACGCCGACGTTCTTCACCCACCTCTCCAGCTGCGGTGGCTCTGCCTCCTCTTTCCAGGAGTGGGACACGAGCACACTGGGGAGCACAGGCTCCTCAGGCTCCAGGTAGGTGTTTGGCCACAAATGCCTGTCTAAGGAAGCATAAAGACTTGTGTTCTGCAAAGGTTTCCAGTCAATCATCCTTTGCTTTAATTAATGAAAGAAATGGGTACATCTATCACAACTCCAGTCCCCTCAGCCTTCCAGCCTGATTCTTGTTTCAAAGGCTGTTTTTAAATACCAGCTGAAAGTGTGAGATTCCTGATCCTTTTGGGTAACCAGAGCCTCCCACTGCAAAGGCACTCAGACCCTGGCCACACAACACTGGAAATGAGGCAGATGATCCTCTCTCAGCCCAAGAGCCTTGTCTGGGAGCAGATATCCAGAACAGCCTCCACTGTCAGGCTGTGCTGGATCCAGACATTTCTGATGCCTTATAAATACCTGGGAGAGAAGAACATGGATGCCAAATGCAGCCAGATTCCACCCTGACCAGGCATTTGCAGCCTGTTTCCCACACATTGGCTATCCCAATCTCAGGGGTAATTCAAGCACTGGGGACACGTTCCAGGAGCATTTGCAGCCATCTGCAACAAGAAGTTACGAAAAAATGTTTTGCTGCTTCTGAAAAGAGTTTAGTGCAAACCCAATGTTTTTCCTTTAAAGCAGCAGAGGGTATAAAAAGACTAAAATTGGATTGTGGCACCAGAAGGGTCAAAACACCAGGAATAGTTTAGTTAGGTTGTTTCAAAGCGTTGAGTGTGTAGGAAAACTACTTCTTTGAATCAGCATTTGTATGACTGCTGCTTGGGGACCAGCTCGGGTCTGGAAGCAAGAGCCAGCCTAATATGCTAATTCAGGACATTGGACAATGTTTTTTCTACCCCTGAAACACATGTGTGTGTCCTTTTAGCTCTTCTGGCACTAAAAACTGCACTGATATTTAGTTTCACAGTGGCACAGCAGTCCTCACAGCTGGCAGAAGTGTAACCCACAGCTTTCCTTAACCCACTGGTGAGATCTTTCTGTGTTTCACCTTTACCCAGAACACCTGGATTGGTTCATATTCACCTTGAAAGGTCCACCACAGCCTTGGGCTGCTGCTCCACAAGGTCCCAGCTCCCAAGGAGTGAAGGAGACCTGCCAAAGGCAGGGCCTTCAACTTCCAAGGGCCTTAGAAGTAAAATATACTATCCTGTTCCAAGTGAAGTTAAAAGGGCCCAGTAAAGAGTAACAGCATTTCAGCTTTTAGCCAAAAGCTTCAATTCATGGTCCTTTAAAGTTAAATTTATTGCCTCCATTTAGCAATGTCCCTGTAAAAATCCCGTCTGGCACAGAAAAACCTGTGTGCAGCTCAGCAGTGCTATGGCAAACAAAATATTTCATCCCAGGGATCTAGCCATGCATCCATCTGCCTTTATTTAGGTCCTTGTGTCTGTTTATTCCCTGCGGTGCTCAACAGCCCCAGGCAGTGAGGCAGCACAGGTTATCACGCTCCCCACTCCTCAAGCCCAGCATCTCCTGCTGCCTTCTAAAGGGCTGAGCACCAGCAGGAAAACCTCCACCACATCATTTACCCCTGGGGCTGTGACCCCAGGGAAGCACACAGATTTGTACAACTCCCCTGGCTCTTTCTCCCAGTGCAGACAGAACAAGAAAAACCAGACGGGGCAGAGCACAAATGATCAATGTTCTACCCACCAGTGTGAGAACTCCTATTTTTCAGTAGTCAGGGTTACCTCAGAGCTTTGACTGCTCTGCGGTATCACCTCTGCCCTTTAAAGACCCAATTCTTACTCTTGCTCAAGACTCAACATGCCCTGTGTTTGCCATAAGTGTTGTCTTGGACACTGGAACCAAAAGGAGCCTTGCCCAGGGAGAGTTTTGTCAGAGTGGGTGTATTCGGTGTAAAAAATTTTGTTCGAGAGCACTTTCTGACAAAAGAGAACATAAAGGAAAGCATTTTGTTGAAAAATACCAGGTCTGTTGGGGAGGAAGTCCTTTCATCTTCCATGCTCTGGGTTGGTTTTATTACTCTGTGAAGCCATTTTACTGAATTAGTATCGTAATCATGGCAGTGTAATGGGGGTATCGAACGCTGCAGCAGGAGCCAGATCCCTCAGCTGGTACCAACCAGCAAGGCTCCATTAACTTCCCTGGAGCCAATTTATATCAGCTGAGGATCTGCCCTTTAGTTTTTACTATGGGAAAGCCAGACTACAAATGGGAGAAACCTATATTAAAAACAAATATCTTCAATCACAGCAGCAGGAATGCAGAAAAATATTGGCTGAGTCAACTTTTATAGCAATGTTTTCTTTCTCTCCTGAGTGCTCAATCTTGAGCACTCCCTTATAAAATTTTCCAAGCCTGGAGCAACTTCCTTCCTTCCTCACCTGATGGAGACAACGGGGCTCTGGAGATTCTCTGTCTCTGTGCCCACCTTGGGGAGCTGGCAGCATCCCCATGCTGAGACAGCCCCAGCCTGCAGCCATGCCACAGGACAATCCTGCAAAGGGACACCAGGCCACAAACATCTGCTGTTCCCAGGCTGTGTGACCCTTCCCACCAGGAGAAGGTTGCTCCACCAGCCCCCTGTGGAAGGCCACCAGGTCCCCCAAATGAAAGCACACTGAAGAGTTCAGGGCCCCTCAGCAGCCTTGCAGTGAGTGCCTTTTGTTCAAAGCCCAGAGCTGTTAATTAAAGACTGGTGATTAATGATTAAACTCCACGTGGTTCCCATCTCAGGCTTAAAAAGTCCTAGGGATGCTGACTTTGCTGAAGGCTCCGGTGTGAGGTTCTGGGACATGAGGAGCTATTTATAGAGAAGTCCATCAGAGCTCTGAAATGAAGTGCTCCTTCCACATAATTAAGAGGGAAAAAATACCATTTCCAAAAAGTAGAAAGGTCAAATATTCAGAATAGGTAAACAAGCTCACTGCCTGAATAAGCCACAGCCAGAAATGAGAGAATCTTTCTGTGTGCACTTTCCCCAGCCAGCTGTTTTCAGCTCTTGGACTCAGGTTTCTATGGCAAATATTCTCTCTTAGGGACTTCAGAATTCATTGTCCATAAAGCTCCTGGATCCTCACCTCTGTTCATGAATGGTGAGCACAAAGGGCTTGACATGCAGGATCTGCCCCACTGTTCAGGGCAGTGTGTGCTCAGTGCCAGGGGTTGCTCTTAAGGGGCTTTCCTGTTGCATTTGCTGTGCAGGGCACACTTAGATAAACACCCTACAGGTCACAAAAAGCTGTCCCACCTGGACAAGCATGTTAAGAATGACACAGAAGGGCCCTTTTCAGTCCAACTCCTTAGTCCCTGAAGCTGGTGCAAGGTGCTTGGCTTTCCTGAATGCTGTTAAATTCATACTACTCTACAACTTTCTTGAATACCCTGAAAAAGTTTAAAACAAAGCTAGGGCTGTCCAGGACTGTTACAGAACTGGTCTGCTCAGTGGCCAGCTGGATGCCTCAGTCCTTCCTGAATTGCAGTCGGAACACTTCAGGGTAGGAGCTGGACCTCCCAACTTCAAACTCTCACATTACACAATGCCAGAAAAGTAACATTTGGCTTCCTCTGCCCCCCACTCTGAGTGAAGGATGTCAGGGCAGCACAGAGCCACACTCAGACCTGGCCCAGCCACCCAGCCTGAGGGAAGGAGGCTCCAAACAGAGCCTGCCTCAGCTCAGGGTAGGAAAATTCAAATCAGGGGCATCTTTTTTTTTTTGACATCTGCACTACTGTGGCTGAATTCTGTCCCGAAATTTTAAAAACTGTTTGAAGTTTTATTGTAATACATTGGAAAAATGAATACTTAGCTCAGGCCTCTAGACTGGGACATTACTGACCAGTCACAGACCAGGTGCCTTTCCTGATGATGAACTCTCTCTCTGACCACATTCAATTAGAGAAGGCTTGATTTATGCTCTGTGTGTTGGGGAGTAGCCTCTCTTCTTATAAAAAGGTATATAAACATGCTTTGACAGCTCCTCATTTGCTTCAGTCCAGCATCTGATTTACTGCAGTCCACAAATCATAGGAACAAAAAGCCCCTGGGAGTGCTCAGAGCCCAGCTCCTGCTCAGGGAGGGACTCTTGGCAGTGCTGCCCAAATCAGCCATGGCTGTGGCCCCACAAAGCCCCTCTGCTGTGCTGTAACCATACAAGCAGTCATTTCTTAATCAAAGGCAGTTGTGTTGCTCAGATGTGCTTTGCCCTGCATAAACTCCTGCTGATTTTTCTGACCAACATCTCGTCCTTCTGTGTCCCTGTGTGAAGATGGGTTGCAAGAAGAGAGTGAGCTGTAGATGCACTGCCTGAGCTGATTGTGGCTGGTCCTGCTCATTGCCTGTCCTGCAGCCTGGAGCAAGGTCAGCCTTTTCACAGCCATCCTCCAGCTCACCCTGGAACTTCATACACATCAAACAGCCCCACAAACTCTTTGGCTGGATTTTTCACCACCTTCAAGTGAGTTCCATCTGACTCCACAAACTCAAATACATCCAACTTCTCTGAAAAGTCCCCAAATAGTTGTTTTTCCACCACTTTCTGCCCCTTTCCTTCCCCTGTTTATCTCGACAAGAACATCGTGTACCTTTCTTTTGGTTTCACACCACTGCTGTAACCAGTTGAAACACCACATTTTCAAAATCTGAGTTAAAACAAATGAACGTCCCCTTAGGAAAACATTGCCAAGTCTGAGTCCCATTGCCACTGTTTTACATTTTCAGGTCTCCCTGCAGAACGAAAATGTTAATTTGTGGTTTTGGGGGGTTCCCTCTCCCTGTCCTTCAATCAAGCTTGTGGGATGCAAGTCAGACATGTTTATGTTGAAAATCTTGGTAGGAGTTCTCAGAGCCTAATTATTCCCTATCAAAGTATAATAAATCCTAGAGAGCTTGCATAGGCTTCAGGAGATTGTGGGTTATCCCTTTTTGACCTCAAGAGCCAAAAAATGAACATACATGTATGGGTTTCTTCTAATGTAAATGGACAATAATTGAAGGTGGAGTCAATGAGCAGATCTTGTTTTCAAAGGCCATAAAACACCCCATTTTTCCCCTCCATGGCATAAATTGTGAGAGAGGATTGCTTTTCAGAACTGCTCACACCACTGCCTTTCTGACAAGCTCCCAGCCCAAGAATCCCACTCTACATTTCCCTGGAATTCTTTTCACAGTGAGTTTTGCCCCGCTGTCTCTCAGGTTTCATGGCCTTTCCACAAACGTGTCCTACAGGACCCTCCAAAGCTTTAGCACATATTCCAGAGCGCCTGCTCCACCAGCAGGCTCACGTTTGGGTTTTGGCTGGTGGCTGCTATCACTTAAGCTGTGTGGTTTCAGAAATGTCTTCTCACAGCTCTGCTAGGAAAGGAGTGGCACTTCTCCTTGCCCATACTGTTGCAGGGCTGGAATTCATTAGGTGGTTTTCTCTGCTTTGTTTTAGCCTGTGCAGGAATGTGTTTGCTCCGCAGTGCCCCAGGCAGCTCAGCAGGGCCCGAGCCCAGCGTGACAGGCATGGCAGGCTCATGGAACACTCAGAGACTCTATTAAAGTCACAGACACTGTGAGCCTATCCTTATCCATCCACAGTGATGGTTCTCCTGGCTCCGGGAGTAAAATATAAAGTGCTTCCTGCAAAGAAATGGAGCCATTAGTGGGTAATTAATGCAAGCCTGGAATGCTAAAGCAGAATGAGTAATAGGTCTTTTGAAGTTTGGCCACAAGAGGAGGGGGGAGAATCTCTCATATCAGTTTGACCTGACTCAGAGCTTTAACCAGCAAAAGGTCCAAAATGACATAAAATAAAGTTCTAGCCTGGAGGAAATGGTCACTTGTGTTTAAGGTCTCACAGCCACAAAACCAGGCAGAAGACCATTCCCTCTCCCATTCCCTGGCAATCAGGGCATATGAAGACCCCAAAGTCCTCACTGAATTATGTAAAACAGACAAGTCAAAATACAATTTATCTGCTTGTTTTTAAAGATAGGTTTTCTTGGAAGAACTCTTTCCCCAACAAATAGCTTTCTTCTACCTGGTAATGGGGTGATCCATCTCCCTCCACTCTGTGGACCCTGGGAAAATGGGACATCAGCCTTTGGACAATAAATTTCAGGAATTTGTGGGAAAAAAAGTCCTGGATTGAATCTAAGGTTTTACCTAAATAATGTGTCATTCAGTAAGATCAAAAAGTGTCAAAAGAAAGGTATGATCACATACTGAAGAGCAAGTTTCTAATAGAGCTAGAAAACTGTCTGCCTTGAGTGGTGAGCAGAGCCAGAGCTCTCCATAGCCCACAAAGCCAGAGAAAGCAAGCATGGGTTACACCACAACTTTCAAACTGATTGTAAAAATGGATAAAACTTCAAAAGACATAATCCCATGGTCTGTTATTCTGAAGTAAATCCAGCAACTTTGTGGAAATCAGGAGTGGGTTACTCCAGATTTAAGTGAAAGAAGTTTTGCCTGATGCTTTTAATAGATGCAACAGAACACGAACATCTGGGTCCAATTCCCCACTGATCCGAGCCCTTAGTTACCACAACTGTAAAATACCTTTTCCACTGGAGAGAAAACCAGCATGAAGTGTCTTTTTGTGCTGACAAACACCATTACAATGAAGCATCACCTAGACCCAAGCCCAGCCAATTCCCTTTGCTCCCAATTTTCACAGGCACCAGAGGCTTGTCCTCACTTAAGCAAAGCAAGTCAGTGACGTGACAATGGAAGATAAATGTCTAATACAGGAACACCAGAGGAAAGACTTAGGATGTGATTGTAACCACAAGGATAGGTCCATTCCAGAGTGGGAATAATTAGCCCTTTAATTAAACTTATCTTGCTGCTAGACAAGAGCAATGCTCAGCAACACCTGGCCTGGAACACTCCCGTCTCTGCAGGCAGCAGATGGAGTGCACAGACACCATCCACCTCCCTCCTACCAGGTCCACAGTTGCCTGTGCCTGTAATTAAGGCCTGGGACAACGTCTGAATTATTGAGAACATCACCAGACATTTCCTTGTCTGATTTGCCCTCCTTAGGTAAAGTTGCACTTCTCTTTTTGCTGATTTTCCCCTCATCCTTTCCCCCCTTTCCTGCCATCCTGCTGTTACGTTCCTCCATTCCTGTCCAAGGCAACACAGAAATAAACTCAGATTGTGCAGCAACTTGCAGGCAAGTACTTGCTGGGGACTTCAGCAGGGCTTTGCTGAGACAAATTCATCCAAGTGACAGCCAGTACAGGCCTGAAAGTGTTAGCCTCTGAGTTAACTGCTTCTTTGACCCCTTCTTGGTGCCCTGAAGGGGAATTAATGGAGATGTCAGGCCTTTGGGATCTTTGCACATCCCTCCTGAAATCATTACAACATAATGACAGAACAGGGGCAGGTGAAAAGTTTAGCTGCTCCCATAACCCTCCTCCAAGAGCAGCCTGCTTGGGAAAAACAGAATGCAGGAACAAATCAAGTATATTTAGCAATGCAAAATAGGTAAAAGTACACTCAGTGTCCAGTGATTATAATTTTTCCATGGTTATTTGAATCCAGGTAAACTTCACACATCCCATTAACCCATAGCAAGTGGCTTTATGAAACTGTAAATTAGTTTTCTCATATTAATTCTGTGACCTGATGAATTTTTTTGACAGTCCTTACTCTA
Source organism: Lanius collurio (assembly GCA_020086605.1). Lineage (NCBI taxonomy): Eukaryota > Metazoa > Chordata > Aves > Passeriformes > Laniidae > Lanius > Lanius collurio. Next base: position 5,587 of record JACBWW010000230.1, on the reverse strand, counting down.
TATGGTGAGAAAAAGTGACAAACTGTTCCCTATTTAGTTTCTCCTGGCAGCTCAGGCTTTTGTGCACCTCTGTAACAGGCAGGTTCCCTTTTCCCAGCTGAAGGATCCAAAGTTAATGTCTCCATAAAGAGTTAATAATTATATCATGCATATGATCACCTCCACTTCAGCTTTTCTGTTCTAACCACGCACTTGGGATGAGGACTGAAACCTCACAGACTATTCAGAGTTTGGGCACATCAAAGATGTCCACAGTGAATGGGTAGCAGAGACATTTCTATGGCAATGACTCCCAGATGTCTTTCCCTAAGCACAAATGTCTTGCTTAAAGACCATTACTGAAAATAATAATAATAAAAAATACGTTAGGACTGATGTTCTCCATTTCCTCTGCTTTGCATTTAACAATGTGCAAATTTATCCACCTCTTCAGCACTCACACACCATCAAGAGATTTCCCAATTCTTTGTCCAGCGTAATGCAATAGTTAATCTCAGAATTTCCTCCTTAACCCTCTCACTGGGCCACAGCAGGACTAACCACTGACAAAACAGCTTTCATAGGACCAAACTCTGCTGGTCTGAAACAGAAGGTCACATTTTAACTTAAAACCCTCCTTAAAATGGTCATAAATTCAGAGGTGTTGGCCTTGTGCTTGTTGTGGGTGAAACTCGGCAAGCTGCAGAGCATGTGGGAACACACGAATTTTAACCTTAAATCACTTGAATTCTAGGCCATGGCTTACCTTGAACTGGATAAAATCAATCCACTTTTCTCAGCAGCTTGAAAAAGCTTCCCAGTTTGCTTGCAGTGAAAAATTTCCGTGAATTATCCATTCTGTGGTTCCAGTTTTGTTTAGGTATATTCTTTATCCGAACCATTTAGTCAAGAACACAATTAGGAGGCAAATTAAAAAGATACTTGCAATTCTCCTGGTGTAACAGTTTTGCACTTCCCATGGGCCCACAGCATCCATCACAGCAGGGCTCAGCAAGGAGCAGACAAGTCTGAATGGCACAAGGAGAGCTGCATTTATGATTTCTATAACTGCATCATCTCACAGGGGAATCTTAAAATCTTGGAAAGTCAACATTTACCAGCCTTCAAATTTAGATTGTAAAGACAATGAAAAAAAAGCCCCAAGTATTGCAATTGAGAAAGATAAGGCTTACAGTTAAGGTATTAGAATTGGTTGAATAACAATAAAACTGGACTCATTAATATGTTCTCAAAGAAGCATGCCAGCTTTCTGGGGTGACATTAATCATGGCCTGCAATTATTCACTTGAAAAGTCAGCATGAGAAACTGAAGCTCGATGTTTCATCCATTTTACCACACATTCTTTCTGTAAAAAGTCATACCTGAATTTAGTGGTTATTATTCTCTTGTTAGGAAAGGTTCTCCCATCCCATGGAACAAGACAGATTTGGAGCCTGTTAACATTAACCAAAAAAGGAAAATAATTTTCTAAGGTGAGCTGGTCCAAGCCCCAGAAAAAAAAAAAAAACCCAACAGATATAAATCACTTTACATAAAGTGAGTGCTTTTTTATAAATAAGAATATTTTTTTTACAAAAAAAAAAAAAAAAAAAAAATAAAAATTTTAAAATGAGAGTATGTTTGTAACTGATTCTTTTACAAGGATTATTTGACTTGGCCTAATTTCTATTTTTCAGCTGTGAGAGTATCACTGAACATAAGCCAGAGCATAATGGCCAAAGAAGTGACCTGTAAGTTTGTTTTGTCTCTCCATTTGTTATAATATCCTGCTGAGTTACATCCATAATTTAAAAGAAATAAAGACCAGTAAGGTATAAGAGAAGGAATCTGTCATCACATTTATTTTTTGTCAAGAAGCAGACAGGAACTACAAGTGTAAAGGAGTAGAGGGAGAAAATGAAGCAAGAAGGTGAGTTACCCAGCACTAAATTGGACCACAAAATGACACAGGAGGAATCTACAGCAGCCCTGACAGGAGCCACATCTAAATCTCACTGGAACTGTTTGAGTGAGCACAGGAGAAATACAGCTCGTGTCTCTGCACAGAAATGGTAAAACATTCTGATCTTTTGTTTGTTTCAAATAAAGGGTGAAGATGGCACAAAATTCCCAGTGGATTGAGGTGCTATTCCTCTTTCCCTTGCAGCTCACCTCCTTTCCAGCTTGCAGAGAGCAAGCAGATCTGCAGGCAGCTGACACACAGAACTAGAGGGGTGGCTGGCCTCATTTCCATATGCAAAGTGGAAAGAGAGTTTATAATTACTAAAATGTTACTTGAGATGTTTGTTAAATTCAATCACAATTTTAGGCAGTACCTTAACAGAATCCTTTTAAAGGCTTGTGTCCAGATGAACAGAAGTAGCCTGAGTCAAATCCTGTGCATCCCACACCAGTGTGGAAATGCCTCTGGAGAATTCCTCATGCTCTTACAGGAGGCTGGAACCATTTGGATCATTGCCTCTCCCTGTCTGTTCCTGGGATAGACAGGCACAGTTTAGAAATCATTTGTGCACAGGCAACTGGGAATATTTGCACCCCAAAGCCTGCGAGCCCCAATGTTTTTATTTCTCCAATAACCTTGGCTTGTGCAAATGCAGTGCAGTTGGGATCAGCAGTTATTTTCTTTAAAATAAATGTTTGTTGCAGGATTGTCTGAGGGCACTTTTATTCAGAAATGGAGGGAAATCCTTGAATCCTAAGTCTTTCTTCCAAATATTTTTGCAGTTTCCTCGAACCGTGAATCCTGGCAGCAGTGCATGACCTTCCTCCTGTCCTCAGGACACAAATGGAGAGATGGATCTATTCTCCACAAGTTTTATGTCCAAATACAGTTGTGGTTCTGGAAAGTCAAGAGGAAAAAGATAAGGCTGATCCCTCAGTGATAAGGAGATCTTTGGGAAGGTGGCTCTGCCTGACGATGGAACACGGCTCCTACAAACACCACCACTGCTGGTGTAAGGCAGGACCCCAAAGAGATGATGTAGGAAAAGAAAGGCAACATCTCAGTGCCTGAGCACTGCCTCAAAAAGCAGCAGAGGCCTGAGGTGCCCATCAGCAGGAGAAAATACACTCCTGGTTGCAGGGAATTACAACAGATTCATCCTCAGTTCAGATGAGCCTCCTCTGAAGGCTGGGCCCTTGCAGGGATGTACAGGAGCAGCTATGCAAAAAAACATGATAGAAAAGGAGAAAACCCATGGGACTAAACACAGAACTGGTGTGAACATGAGCATGAGAGCTTTGATTTGGCAAAAGGTCAATTGTTGATGCCCACAGAGGGTTTGCCCCTCTCCCTGAAGGTGAAATGGGGGATTTCTCCCTCTCTGTGCCATGTTTGCTCCCTGAGCTTCAGCTGTGAGGGCTCTTGGCCTCCTGCAGCCCAAGGAGACCTTCTGCCCATGAATCCACAATCTGGGCACAACTGGGAACACAAATTGACCATTAGGTCCTTTATTAATCTACTCCAATTTCTATGTGTAACACCTCATTCCACTGCTTTGGCTACTGGCCCCTAACATAACAAGTTACATGGGACTTGTCTCATCAAAATATCATCATGTCTAAATAGAGGATCTGTCTGAACCACAGTGAAAATGAGTAATGATCACAATTATGGGCCGTATAACAGTCCAATAAAATCTAATTAAAATGATCCACATCCCATCTGCCAACAGCACATAAGCAACACCAGTCATGGGGGGTGGGCAGGGGAAGAGAGTAAATAACACTCCCTTAATTTTTAAAATATGAAATATTTCATGGTGAAAAAGCTATTTACATTTTATAACCAGCTCCAAACTGTGCTGCCAATAAACTTCTGTGATGATTGGAGATTCATCACTCTTAACTTAGGAGAAGTTTTGGGGGCTGCTCCCTGGGAAAAAAAAAATCATAGAATCACAGAATAGTTTGGGTTGGAAAAACCTTAAAGGTCACCTATTTCCAACTCTCCCTGGTGTGGACAGGGACACCTTCCATTAGACCAGATTGCTCAAAGTCCAACCTTGAACACTTCCAGGGATGGGCATCCCAAGGAGTTCCCTCAAAGCAGGTTGTTCAGAAGAGCCTGAGTGCTTTGACTTTAACAGAGGAATTAACCAGCACCCTCTTCTATCACCTCATTAAGCTGCCTTTGTGTTCTACTCTGACAGAGGGGTGAAAGGAGGAAACTTCTCCATCACTCTCCATATCATGGCTGGGCTTTCTGGTTGGCTCTCCAGTGCTTTGGCCTTACACAAGACGTGGTTCCTGAAGGTTTGAATCACTCACTTGCCCCACTGCTGCTCCAGCTTCCAGCCAAGCACTGCCCAGCTGAACAAAACCAGTCTGGGCAGGCCTTTCTGCACGTACAAAAACAGACACCAAGGAGCAGATGTGATCCTCTCTTCCCATCTGGAGGTTCTGGGATCATTTCTCAACCTTCACCCTGATGTTTTCAAACAAAAGTGTTCCTGATTACTCATAAAATCCTCCCAAACACACCTTGCTACATCAGCCTGTCAGCACCCAGTTCTTGAACTGCATCCTTGAACACCTCCCTGACTCTGCTCCTCCTCCCAGGCTCCATCTCTCTCCAGGGGCACACCTGTCTTCCCATCCTCTGTTCTTCCTTCACATCCACAAAAAATTTGCTCTAGCTGCCAAGGCCAAAACTGTGATTTTTAATCAAGGTTAAGAATGTTCCTTCTTGAAATTTTAACTAGTGATCAATATTTATGTACAAATTTGTGAACATTTCTACACTGAGGTACCAAAGCCATCCAAAATTTTCAGATTCTGGAACAGGAAGGGACTGACAATGAAATTTATTTTCTTCTAGCACAATCCACATGGGATGGAGTCCATTTTTTGCATTTTGTGTGATTAGTCTCCATCTCCATGCAAAATGGTTGTCACAGTTTCAGTCTCCACTGCCCTGGAGCTGCAGGGGTTTCACCCCTCACTGTTTTCATATGGCTGGGGGCCGTTTTCCCACTGTTGCACCAAGGTAAAGCAATTTTAGCTCAGTGCAATTTTTTAAAGGAAGAAGAAAGGGTCACAGCTTTGCTTTGACTGTGGTTGCCCAAATTATCTAACCTTTGACTGGGGAAGAAGTTCAGGAATGCAGAACCACAGCAGCCTCCAGAAGGAGTGTTGGGATAAAATGAAAGAGCAGAAAATGCATATTACACACATCACCTCTAGGAAACAGTAATCACAAGTTATTAAACATTCTGTCAAAGGCTCTGCAGAGTCTTTTTCTTTCCTGCCCAGTTTTGTTAGCAATAGAGGCAGCTTGCTAATATTTGTCACTTTCAAATTCATAATTTACTACTCAAAAGGCAGCAAAGGTACATTATATTTTCATAAAAGACTATGAAGTTGTCCAATTTTCAGAGCTGCAGGAGGACTAAAACCCTGTGCTGTGGCACAGGTCCTTTCATGCATTATGGATACAGAGATTTTACAATTCAAAGCAACAATTCTCACCTTTCCCATTGCCTGGAATCCTGGATGATGCTTTAGGAGATGCAGCAGCTTTTAAGATTGAAAAACACACATTTATGAAGGCAAAAGGATTGATGGACAAGGCATCCCAAATACCAT
>JACBWW010000229.1:7364-64955 GCA_020086605.1 Lanius collurio | reverse complement strand
AACAAGAGTCACCCAACACAAGGAACATGGCCTTGAAGCCTCTGACTCATCCAGTAGCACTCTCTGTTCAGAAACACTTGATGGTACGCATCACATTATTTTTCTTTGTCTGTAACCTTGCTACCTCTCATGTTTAATTCTAACCACTCCCAGCCCTACCAAGAGAACACAAACTACTGTGCACTGTTGATCAGATGTGAAGGCCTCCATGTACTTGAGCTTAATATATATAAAAAATGTAATCTGTTGACACTAGTCCAAATCTGCAATTAACCTGAAAATCTGGTGCTTTACGGCCTAGGCATAAGCACAGGTGTGCTTTAAACACAAAACCAAGATGGGGCAGAACTAACAAAGCAGCTGCTAGTACATCTAATGGGGAAATTCTGGACACCCTGTTCTGAAAAAAACCTATTTCTTTCTCAACCCTGCTTGTGTGAAGACTGTTTACCTGATCTTGTGAGTAGAGGTGTTACTTGTAGTGTTTTTAAGCACCTGTAACTCATCTGGTACACAGTAAAGGAAGTTTGACATAAAGAGCAGGTAAACACCACTTATTTGACACATTTTGTGTCTGCAGTCTTTAGCAAGATTGAAGGAGAAGTTAGACTTGACAGCTGAGCTGAAGCAACAGCTCAAGTCTGCCAAGAAAGAAGTCCTACCACTCGTTCCTTCTACTGCAGGACCTCTGCTATGTCTTGCTCCCCTAGTGACCCAGCCTGATGACTAAACTGGCAGTAAATATTCCCTTTTATTTTTGCTGGGTGTGCTTTTCCAGAGGTGCCAGAACAAAGAAAAAGGCACAGGAACTTATGATCAGGAAAGGGATCAACCCTTCTGGCTAACAAAGGAGGTGAGCCCAGCTCAAATGTCACCCCTCTGTTGGGCAATATCCCCTACAACAGAGAGGAGGGGTATGTTTGTATTTGTGGAGGGAGGGGTCAGGTTTCCCCCCTCCTCTGCAATACATCATTTTGTCCTCAGCATCCTCCTGGTGAATGAGGTGCAGAAGGGAAAGCACATGGAGCTGCAGAAAGACAGGAAAACTCTGGAGTGCCTTTCACAACTGTGTAATTTTTAAATGCTTGTACTGCTCAGATTCTACCTACAGTACACAGTAAGAATCCAGTCTCTCCAATTGGTCTGGCTACCACCTGGGAAGGAATATCTGTGACAGGCTTTGGTGCAAATAGGACTCCTTTTCCTACTATATACATCTGGCAGGTCAAGAATCCAGGGGCTACCTCATGGGACCAAAGAGAGTTAGTATAGGGCAAAGTAAAATATCCCATAAAAACAACATCTCTATCAAGTTCTTCACAAAAATACCTAAAGTTTGACTTAAAGATCTCTTCATGTGAGGTTGGAAGGTGATCACCAGCCATTGCTCTGTGCACAGTAACTATGATTTAACATTAATGTCACTGCTGTTAATACTGAAACTGTGCTGCTGTGCAGAATCTGCAACCCCAGAGTCCATTCAGCATTGATTCAACATAAGGTGTACGTGTCAACACTGCTTCCAATATTAAAACTCTTCAAGCTCTGAGATGCTGGAGCCTTAGGGTGTTACAGCAATGCTATGCATTACACACAGCTTGTTGGGAATATTTAACTGTAGGTAACTGACTGCTTCCATCTCTCCCTTTCATCAAAAAGGGATCCCCTATCCCAAGAAAAGTCTCTGTGCTGGCCCTTAACCAACTTTGGAAGTGGAGAAAAACATTAGGGTGCAGTAAATCAGTAAATCAGTAAAAACAGTAAATCAGCAGAGTCAAGCAATGGTATAAAGAAACGAAATCTCAGATTTAACATTTTGCTGCTTGTTTGAAAACAGCAGATTTAAGAGCAAATCCTTCCCAGAGGAAAAGAAAATCATCTCCAAATACTTGATGAGGAAAGGAGGAAGAGCAGTTTGTCCTTCAAAAATGATCCAGTCTCCAGGAACTACAAGTGTGCTCAGCCAAGCCACGTTATCGAGGCCGTGTTACAAATCGGTAGTAATGTTCTTGTCCCTCTCTGCTATCATTAATTCTTGAGCATTAGCAGCCTCCAACATAAGCAAACAAAGAGAGAACAACAGTTCAGCCATCAGAAAGGGAGGCAGCCCAGCGGGAAGCTAAGTTTGCAGTCATCTGCGCTTAGAGCTCGAGGTTAAGCATGTATACATTTCAAATCTGAGACCGCTCATGAAAGACCAGCTGGCAGTTAAATGTTGTTCTGAAGCTTCCCACAGGAAGAGAAGGAAAATATCTTCCTTTTGTCTGGCAAAACTAATAGCTCTAATCAAAGCTGGAGTTTAAATGACTTGCAAGACGGTTCCCAATTTACAGGGCTGCCAGCCCCAAAGCACTGAGGAGTTATGAACCAGGTCCCAGTTTGCTCTTGAATTTTGATCACTTACGAATTTATATTTAGAAGAGTTTAGAAGTGATAAAGAAAAGTCGATACTTTGTTGTGACTTGCAATTATCATAAAAGCAAAAATCAAAGAAGCCTATGACAACTGTTTGAAAAAAACCTAAAAATAAAATAAAATTTTAAAGAAATCAACAATATTGAGGAAAGAATTCCCACAGTGACTGCATGAAACTTTCTGCAAATGTGCTAGTTAGGTAAACAGGAATCTGAGCAGCACACAAAACTGAGATGATCTGTATAAATGTAATGATGAAATTGTATTTTCATCCACTCTTCATGGGTAGAGATCTAAAGGAGCTCATGAATTTTATTCAACTGCTCTTCTGGGCAAGGTGAGCACCGTTGAATAGCTAGTCAAAATGAGCTATGCCAAGATCCGAGATGCTGTGGATGATTGCAGATATGAAGGTCAGAAGACTGGGCTAAAGCAGACCACTCATTTCCATCAGTCCATCTGACCTCCCCTCCCAGGCTGCAGGCTTCTCTCCTACCCCATGCCACCCAGTCAGTTTTTGGCATGCAGGCATGCCAAAGGAAACTGGCAAGGCACTCCCTTTCCTTATTTCCCCTTCCTCCCACTCTCCAGCAATTTCTGCCAAGTTGTTCAAGAACTAAGTCAGTCCAAAGCTGAAGGGCAGGTCGAAAATCTCCCAGAAGATTACTCCAGTAGTACAATCACTTAACAGCTCGAGTCATGTTCCAGCAGCCCAGCCTACAGTCACAGTATGTATTTTGGGTTGGCACTGCCAGTCCAGTCTGTCTTCTCCATCCAAACCCCATGTATGTGGGCAAGTGGTAATTTCTCATTTCTTAAATGGATGCAATTTGTATGAACTTTAAAAATAGAGTAGTTTCCTGACATAGTGTCATCACTCCAGCAGAAAGTAAATCTAATCCTTTCCAAATAATCAACCTGGCAAAAAGATTTATGTCTGGCCAGTGATTGTGTTTTGGACAAGTCTTCAGTTAAACTTCAGCACTGTGTTGTTTGTGTAGTGTCTTTTAAAACAGGTCATATGCAAAAAGATGAAAAGAGCTGATTAGTAAGATTTAGAAAGGGGACTGAGGTTTATAGTACAAAATGTGTTGAAAAAATATGTATGGATGGTCTTTTTGTACTGGCTATTTAGTCATGTGCTCTAGAAGGGAGAACAATGGGTATTTTTGTACACACACTAAAATTCCCCTTCAAATCTCCAGATTACTATTTCAGATTTCACTCAACTCATTAATTTCAGCAATTAATTACTCCTAAAAGGAAATTTTGGTACTTTTCAGTTTTGCAACATATTTTCAGAATAAGGAACGTGAATCTAACGTCCCTGACATCTCCGCCTCTCATATCACTGTCTGCAAAACTGCATGGAAAGACTGAAGCATAATTAAAAATGTCCAAGGTTTTCCTCTTTAGGATCAGTCTAGAGGGGCTCCTTCAAGGAACTCCAAAGGCCACATGCCCTTTCCACACATGGCAATCAGATATATTAGTGGGGCATATCATCTGAATTCAGTCACACTTATTTGTCTCTGGGCCTGATGCAGTAACAGAAGATGTCACGTGTGAACATGGCCATTTCTGGACTGAGCAAATGGCTGGAAGGGAACTCACCCCCCCGCAATACAGACAATCTAAATCATTAAATAGCTCAAGGACTTTGAGGAGACGTGGCGTTTTACCCAGGGAAACAACACTGGAGAGTGCTTCACACCACAGGTCTCTGTGAAGCAGCTGCAGCTCGGACTGTGAAGGCTCAGGGTAGTCACAGCTCTGTGGACATCCTTCACTGGAGTCATGAAGCATCAGCTTCTCCTTTGCTATTGCAGCGAACGAGAGCTTTGCTGCTGGAGTGACCACAGGCTTTCACTGCTGCTGGGAGACTGCCTGTAAAACTCCTTCAAACAAGCAGCCAGGGTTTCTAGGATGGGTTCCTCATCTTCTCATGTTTCTAGGGTCTACAGCCAGCACGAGGCCATCTCTTTGCCTGGAGCAGCATGCGGCCCCATGCAGTAAGGTGACACAAAAAGCCCTGCCACAATATGGAGTTTTCTCCTGGCTGCTCTTGAACACCACTGCTACCGCTGCATGCTTGTAAAAGCCCAATAAGGGAGCAGAGAGAGGCATGCATACCCCAAGGAAGAATTTATAACAAAAGTTCTTTGGCTCTTCATGATAGTCATCTAAGGAAAACAGCAATTTTGTTTACCACTGTGATGTGACATTTCACAGGCCATGTCCTATCCCTGCATACTTACCTTGAAATATAACTTTTTGAAATATAACTAACTTATAAGCCTCGGGCAGACAGCAACATTGCAGACAAGAAATCTACAACCCCAGCTCCCATCCTGTTTATAGCATGTTGCAATGCTTTCTCAGAAAATTTAATATTTATTAGAAGAAATAAAGAAAAAATGTATGCTTTATTCAGAAGCTGATGGTCAAGTTAGGACAGTTTGACTACAAGTACTGTCACTGCACTATGAAAGAGGCACATGTACCAGGCTTAATTTGCAACCAGCATGGCTAAGCAAAAATTAATGAGGGAAGAAAACCTAACCCAGTGATGCTGCAGTTCTGTAGTCTGTTCTCTAGAGAGCAGATTTAAATTCATGGCAGCTATGGCATTTTTTTCCTTATTGCCCTCATTCACTCCCAAGGCCCCTGCAAAAATCACCAACATTGTTGGTGAGCAGGGGGGTACCAGGGAGCTAATCACACATCAGATCTGAAGAGCCTTTCCAGAGCTGTCTGGGAAAGTTTACACAGCATCTGTTTGTCTAAATCCACGGAGATTATACTAAAGGGAAAACATAAGTACTTTTTTTAAGGCTTCTTCCATGCGAAAGTCAGTTTTAATGAGGTGGGTATGAAGCAACCTAGCTTAAGTCCTGGTCTGCACACAGACAGTGGGTGCCAATATTCCCCTTCTTCTGGGAGCAAGATAATTGCTTTAGCCAGTAAAAATCAGTTTTCCAATAAAGGGCATAAAACTGCATAGCAAGAGATGGCAAACAAGTTCCAAAGTAATAATAAATAAATAAATTAGTTCCTCTTAGTCCAGGTATTCCTCTGAAAGCCGTCAGCGCAAGGAATGCAAACACACTTCCCAGCAAAGCCCCCCCCGAGTGTTTCAGTGTATGGACTGACAGCCGAACTGGGGTCCTAAGGTTATAACCGAGCACATGTAAAACACACCAGGAAGAGAACCACAGCTACTAACATTACACTGAAGGATTTCACTTTTTAAAGCCACCTCTAGCACAATTCTTGCTATTTGGCAGGCAGAGTGCAGCGTCCCTGACAGCCGGGCTCCGGCAGAGCAGCTCGCTGTCAGCGCCGCAGTACTGGGTCGCATCTCCTGGGGTCTGCGCTGGATCCGTTCTGGGCTGCGCGTCTCCTCCAGCATGTTCCGGCCCCAGGCACGGCTCCGCAGCTTGCCTAATAAGGCCACACGCGAGTTGACTGGCTGGCTTATAGGTCACCCAGTGTTTACCTTGCGAGCCGGCGGCAGCTGGAGCCTCCAGCCCTGCTCCGCCCCGGCCGCCGCTCTGCCAGCCCCGCGGCACATCAGCGCTGCCCCGCTGAGGGGGACACGCTTCGGCCTCACCACAGGCAGCAGGAAACGGCAGGGAGTTCAGGTACAGTTTCCACAACAGCACACTGTAGGACCACCAGACTGAAAAAATAATCAGGTTTATCACTGCGTGAATTGCTCGAAAGTAGGGCAGCGGCGAACAGCCACCTTCACAGCTCCAAGGCAGCAGACAGGTACTTGTCAAACACCAGAACCAAGGGAACTAGATGAAAGCAGGGTAGAGATACTCATTTGAGCACTACTATTTAATTATTTATTACTCTTGATCTTGATGGTGAGATTCACTGCAATTCAGACAGATTGCTTCAAAAGTAATGACTTACCCTCCACAAAAATAGCTATCTGGCCAAATAAAAAAAATCTGCTGCTGCTGCTTCCCTTGTGATTCAGTCTATTTTCTCCTTTATACCTCTACTAAAGCAACTTCGAGATGCTAGATTTGGATACTGTCCTATCCTCTTTCTCAGCACAGTCTGTGAGGAAAGCCACGAGATCTCCCTGCGGTTAGAGCTGCCAGACACAGCAGCACAGGTCACCTCCTACCACAGCACTGCCACAAGACCCCTGGCGAGGCGCCACTCACAGTGGCTTTTCCCTTCAGGTCAGTACAGATAGTGCATTTCAATCCTTCACCAAAACCACCTTGTAAGGTTTGAATACCTACCTAATACTACCGGAAATAATGATGTATTTATCACATGATTCAGCTACAAAACTCTCTTCAGCACAGGGAGTAAAACCAAACAATGATTATCACCCCACTGAAGTAACCAAGCTACCTGTTATGAAGTAACCAAGCTACCGAGTTATGTCCTGTTCCTGCTACAAACCTGAGGTTCACATTGTTATAATTAAAACAGATAAAATATATAGCCCATTCACTCTTAAAATAGAGCATTAAAAAAAAAAGATCTGACAGTTTGTAAGCTTAGCCATTATAATTTTGGGCTGAAGCTGTGCCCAGGTGGCTCAGAATTGCTGATTTTCTTCTCAAAGTCTATTCTCACCCAAAATATGCTTCACTTATATAGAGAAATGGGGCACACATTCAAAAAAGGGCGTCAGATATGATTACACAAAGATAAGTCCTAAAATAAGCCAACTCACTTTGTGTCCAATTTGCTTAGATCAGCAGCCCAGCATGCTCTTATGAATATCAATAATGAATGCTGGAGGAAACTAAACAATACACAAGACTGTGAAGAAGTGCTGTGCTTGCATTAGACCTGTTAAGAGTTTTAGGAAGAAGTCAAGATAGCCCTGAACTATGAAAGTCAGTCACATTTCACAGACTTCCAGGCTGGGATGAGAGAAAAGCTATTGGACTTGCACTACTTGTTAGAGGAAATGGGTTCACCCATTCGTTTCAAGTCTCTCTGAATACACACTGACAAAACCAGGGGAGAACTACTTTTCCTCTTGGTTAAAAGGAGAATCTCAATAAACTTGGGCACAACTAGAAGAGAACACTGACACCCTCAGAGGTTATGGCTTATTTGACCAGTTATTATTTGTCCAGTTAATTTAGGACCGTTTGTGTAACTGCACATGAGCAAAGGCTTTTGAATGCTTTTATGCTTTCACAGTTTTAATTTTAAATGGGAGATAATGTTACAGCTGACTTTTCTCCATTTTAACACTACCATTTTCCATCTTTGCTCACAGATATTATGAATTCCAAGGCAGGCTTCCAGAATGAAATTTGGAAATACAGCAGTAACTCCTACCCTGTGCTAAAGATGAAGGGAGGGAAGTAGAATTAACATTTTTCAAAATCTGTATTCTGAATATTTTAAATGTAAAAGGATACCTAAGTGGTAGGGAAGTCACCCTCATGAGGAAGCCTGGCTTTTTTACTGCTCTGGACAAAGCAGTTACTGTACTCAGTTAAACCTGACTGGTGCAGAGCTAGAGAGTGAAGTTCTCACTGAATTCTTCAAGAACAGGCTAGAAAAGCAATTCCAGGAAAATCTATGCATATCAAAGGTGATGCTGAAAGAACAGAATAATGGCTCACATAAGACCTCTACTTAAATCAAGGCTGAAGAATATTTTCCACACTCAGTCCCCCAAAGAGGCCACCTCCTCCAGTGACCTTATAAGAATCAGCTGCCACCCTAGCTCTCGGTCACACGAGAGGAAACACATCCACCATGTAATCACCAGCTATGTGCTGCAGGCACACATTCACTGAGAAGACAGATGGGGTTTCAGTGAGGTAACGGGGAGGTGTTCTTCCCCCTATACAGATGGTCAGTTCAAGCTCAAAGGTAAAACACCATGACTTTGGTGAAATGAAATGAAGTGGGCAGAGAAAACAGCCTGCAAATGAAAGAACAGGGGCAGTTGCTTGGGGAACCAAAAGGTTTGTTGTAGTCCAGGTTCCCAGAAACATTTCATGAACATACAGGGAACAGCCTCCAAGGCTGGTGCAATATTAATGCCCATCTGATGGCTGAAAAGAAGGGCTCAGCCACACCACAGCTTTTACTGACTCATGGGAGGAGTTCAGCTGCATTTGCCCCAAAGTTCATCTTCCCAAGACTACAACCACCATTCCCAGACTCCTTTTAGTCTCCCAGCTCTCATCCTTGCCAATCCCTCACTTCTGAATTTATTTCCGCTGCCTTTTGCATACTTCCTCCTTCCTTCTGTATCCAATCCTATGGGTAATCCCACTGCATTTCTATTCTTCAGTTTCCAAATGTACTTCCACTTCTCCCCTCGCTCTTCTCCAGCTCCCACTGCAGATTCTCCCATTAGAGACCCAGTCTCCTCACTGTTTCTCTTAACCTACTTCATCTCATCCCCTGCACAAAACTGGCCACTTTTTTGAGAGAGGCTTTGTTTTCCTTCTCCAGGAGATTTCAGTAAAGGTCTGTCCAACCTAGCACACTTTATTAGGAGAGAACTGATCATGTGAAACTAAGGGGGTGTATTAGCGATAGCTGAACGAACTGCAGTGCACAAAGCTTAACTTCAGCAGCACACTACAGAGCAGGCCAATAACCAGAAGGTCATAGTGTAAGCATGCTGATACTCTTGCAGGTAAATTCCGTCATCAGTCCACTTGTTTGTCCCATGAATAACATCAAAGGAATGCTGTGCTGTTTGAAGAGAGGCACTAAGCATGTGTAATGGAAAGAGACATCCCTTAAAAGAGAGAAAAGACAAGCAGCTTGAACAAATTAAGAGTTAGAAAGAAGGGACTCCCTCAATGTCTTGATGGCCATTGGTTATTACAGTAATACACCAATAACCGGTTACAGAAAGGGGGATGGACTAGATCCTTGCAAGGCAAGGAAAAAATACCTTGCCTTGCAAGGTATTTGTCTAAAAGTGAGGCAAAACCACGGCTGAGGAGCAGTGTGTAATCATCAAAATCACAGACACGCACAGAACAATGCTTCCCAGCACAGTGGGACACAGCCCTGTGCCAGGTGATGCTACAGAATGATCAGTCCCTAGGGCCCTGACGTGTGTGAAGACAGCCTGATGCTCAGCTGATGTTCAGCAGCCACAGCAGCATAGAGCTCAGGAGGGGCTGCAAAACCCAGCAGGGAAATGGGAAATGGGCTAAGTTCTGCAGTAAGACTTCTCTCTGCCATCCACAACGCACTGTCTCCAAACCCAGGACCTTGCAGTTCTCAGGAGAAATGAGATGCTGCAAGCTTTGGGAAATTTTGGGGCATGGGGACCCTAAGAAGCTTCACTGTTAAATGCCCCATCATCCTCACAGGCACCATAAAGGCTGGACCCACAGTTTATGATTCAAGCAATGAAAGGCAGCTGTTCATGAGCTTCAGCACCTTGACAGAGCATGTACTGGGCAGACACACATGAAATCCATGCACCAAGTTTACTGTCAGCACAGTGTCCTGCCCAGGGAGTCTACAGAAAGGTGTTCTTATGGCATGAAGACAGTTCTTCCTCCAGCAGGGAACCCCTGGGAGCTATTTGGGAACTTCATTTCAGCCCATCAGCACTACTGGCATATTTACTACTAAGTTCTATATCTGCATTCCACACAAATGATTTTGAAGCCCAAGCAAGATGCTTGCTTTTCTTGTTGGCTTTCTATACCTGGCCTGATTTTTAAGTGCTAATGGAAAAGCTGAATAAAATACAGCAGTGGAAGAGTTAAGTAATCCAGCAGCTTCTCTAAATGATTTAATTATTTGTATTGCAGTTGAGCATACACATAGATTTCTTTGACTTAAAAAAATCAAGTTCATAAATAGTCAACAACAAAAAAAAAAAAGGCTCAGTGAAGGCTACATTTTAGGACATTCAGACTATCTTGTAAATACAGCCACTGGCAAACAGTGTAAGTCATACTGCAGCAGTATTTCAGACTGCCATGGAAAGTATGCCTGCATTAAAACCCAGCACAAGAAACTTTAAATTCCTGACAGCATGTGGCCATGCATGAGATCACTGTGAAAAGCTGCAGTATTTTCTTGAGCTCTTTTATTTTTGTTTCCTGAGGAGTTTGAAATCATAATCAGCAGCTTATACCCAAAGTCGAGATGTAAAGTCAGCACAGACTGGAGTGAGTCCAGGAGTTGCATTAGTTCACAGTGTGCAGGAAAAGAACAAAATCCTATCCAAGGAGATCTGGAGCACTAGAATGCTATTTAATGATGGCTGAACAAAACTAGAGGACTGCTCTCATGAGGACATTATACAGGCATTTCACTTGGAAAGCATAATTTCATTTTTATAGTCAAATTCTCACTTTTGTCCCTCAAGGGTATATGTGCATATGTGTGAAAGTATCCTATTAAATAATTTGGCATATATAAATTCTTCCTTTTTTGAGAGCTTTTTTTTTGGCTAAACATTATCATTATTTCTTGCAAGTCATTATGAGGAACAGGGTGAGAGCATCCAGTTTCTAGTGTTTCAGGGTTTGTGGGTGTGTAAAACGCACCTGCATAGAAACTGGATTTTACAGGAAAAAAAGCTGGTTGGTTGGTATGGGGTTTTTTAGATTTTTTTACATCTATTGACTATAAGAAAATTTTATGTCAGAATAGACACACAACTCACCTGTCCAACATTTTGTCTTACAATCAGGATGCAAAGAAAAGCAGAAGTCAGGCAAGTTGGTAAGCTTGAAAAATTACTTTCAAAAACAGAAAGGCAGGGAGGAGAAAAAGGAGTAAAGTGAGGGATGCCAAGATGAATCAGCTCCAGGAATGCCAGAAATCTACATTTAGTGTGGACTGCTCTCATGTTTTGTTTCAAAAGTTGTTTCTCTGTGGAAGTCATACTGTTAGTTGTGTTTCTTTTTCGAATGGGTGAAGCAAACATCTGAGGGTGTTCCACAATCACTACGTTGTGGAAAATACTGTAACAGGAAGATCCAATAGCAAAGATTGTTAAATACTGTAACAAATTTATCCATCACTACACAAAAATAAAGCTAATATTTTATTTCTGTTTCCTTACCTACAGGGCTTAAATGCTTCTGTTCGTGGGCTCTTTTTTCCTCTTTAATATCCTCTATTGTGAGAAAAATAAACAAGTGTGGGCTCCATACAGAATTTTTCAGTTTTTAAATTTGGAGACTGCAACAGGCCTTTTACTTCCTTTCAGTTACCCTTATGAAGAAGTAGGGGTTGGAAAAGAAGATCTCAGAAAAGATTTGGGGTCCAATTGTGTTAGAAGAATATATAGTTAACCCATTTCCATCTACTGAAATTGTTTCAATTAACTTTTTTCCCCTTCCCATTTTTAATCCCATCAAGTGTGATGCCAGCTAATTCTCTCTCTTTCCAAGCACTGGTATTATTAATTAATCAGAATGGAGTCCTATAAATAGTCATTTCAGCTTTATAGAGCACGCTGGCTACCTCTGCCATAAATAAAATCTACTTACACAATGTACAGCCAATCCACAGAGCCCATATCTGTTAGAACTGAGCCATCACACTCCATTAAGATCCGGTAGATTACAGTTTTTGGGTAACTTTTTCCATACCACATATCAGTCTAATACTGCTACTCCTTTTTGGTCAAGTGTTAAAACAATATATTAGTTTTGGCTTCTGATGTTACCTTCCCTGAGAACTTGCTACAGAGAGGGCCTACTCAATACCACCAATCCCTCAGACCAGTCTTAGGGTGATCTGATGTCCATCTTAGGTTTTCAAGATATCTCCTGAGATTCATTAGACAGGTTAGTAAAGCAGTGCTAATACTGCTAAAGTGGTAGTGGTAGAGGGCATTCACAACTAATTACAGGTAAATTTGTGACAAATTTGAGAGCAAACCACAAAACCCTTAGTTCCATGTGACCAAAGAGTTATGTGACACAAGCACCCCATGAAAGGGGTATTTTAACCTACTTTACACCATATCCTACAACATCCAGGACCACAGAAGATGCTGCAGTCTCTCCCTCAGTATATCCCACTTGCTGTGTAACTGCTCCCAGTACCTGACAACATCTTTCAAATTGTTGGTTCAGCGGGATGGAGGAAGCTGTCTTCTTGCAGAGAAAGACAAATGCTAAGCACAGCTACACCCCTTTCTGGCAAGTAATTTATCTGAATTAGATTAAGCTTTTCTGACCTCCTCCACCTACCCAGGGCTTGGGTTAAATTCCAGGGTTACCTATCCAGCCCCTGCCATACTAACAGGACACAGCTGAGTAAACAGCTCTGCCCTCCTAACATACAGCAGTGGGACTCAGAAAAATGAACTGGCTGGTTCCTGGGACTCCTGACACCACTCCAACAGCATCAATCGTTTTGACCATTATAACGGATACTGAAAGTCAGTCCTGCATGAGAAAGGCAGATACTATAACTTTAAAATACACACAGAGGTTAATTTAGAGGGCATTTGCACAGACAGCCCATCAAACATTACAAAGAAGTCAGATGAGCAAGTGAAAAGATTGTGACTTCTGCTTTAATATATTTAATCTGACATTGCTTTAACTATAATATTTATCAATTTAAGATACAGCACTACAGAAAAACATTGAAAAGCTTTTTCTAAAGAGTACCAAATAGTTCTCTGCTCTCCATAGTGTACAGTCCAATACATATTACAGTGAGTGCATCATCAGATCTGTACTGAAACCACACTGATAACACAGCCTAATTCAAATCTTAGAAACAGCACATTACCAATTCTGATAGTAGCACAAGTAAAGCATCTGTTATTCTACAAAGCCTTGAAACCTTTTTATTTTTAAGCATTTCAACTCTGAATTTGGCTTCTGCTTGAGGAAAGAATAGATTTTTAAAAAGCCCACTAGCATTCAGGGCTTCTTGTTAGAATAGATTTGATCAGATTTTAGAAGTAAATACTTTGTGCTTAAAAAGCCAACAAACAATAAAGGTTTAGTTTTTTTTTTTCTTTCTGCCATTATCTTTACAAATATGAACTGGGTGTTAAGTAACTTCTTAAGGTAGCAGTGTAGGCTAAGGATGGCAACCAGTTGACAAAGAATGCCTGAAACTAAGTTTGTCTGATAAGTTCCTTTAGGTAAAACCAACTATTTGTCTACAAATGACTGATGTGGCAATCAGTCTCGAATATCCTACAAAACTAAAACCTTACAAAGGGAGGACAAGAACTAAAATTTCCTATCCCCAAGATACTGAGAATGGTCATGAGCTCGTCAGGTACTGGTTTTATAGCCTCCCCCTGTTTAACAGGTTGTGAAGTTCTTATCTCTTTCTACAGTGTAACAATCATCTTCTCACTCTCCCCCCTCCACTGAAGGAGTATCATGCCAGCAAGCTTGTCTTTGGCAGTTCAATGCATGTCTGATTAAACAGAGAAGTTTTTCGTAACTTCTGTTTAACCTTGAAATCTGCTGCTTCTATTTCAGACCTGATGAAGTGCTGGTGTGCCTGCAAGCTTGGCTCATTTTTTCCCCCTATACCAGCTGGTCTAATAAATTACCTCTTCCTAACAACCTCATGTTAGCTATGTCCTTAGATCACACATAGCTAAACACTATTATGCCACTTCAAACTTTTATTAAACCATGATAAAGAGTACTGCTGGCTTAAGAAATAATAAAAAACCCAAAGTCCCCCAAACTACTACCTTGCATTACAGGTTGTCATTCACCTTCCCCACCCATCACACAGGTAAGGGTTCATATGCAAGGAAAGACTCACTCTTAAATGGTTGCCAGGAACATGAGCATTTTCTGTTTAACCTGCTCTAAATGTATAATGAAATATATAGACTGGACATTTTAATAAGTTTGGGGTGACTCAAGGCCTGATGGTTAGGTTCCCAAACTGCCTGCCAGACAGCATGAGTGTAAAACATGTAGTTTGTGTGATTTAAATTTTAAAGCAACTTTTTCACCTAAATTGAGAGAGAGAAGGGGGTGGGGAAGGAGCATTTTGTTGCAGATAAATCACCTCTTTTCAATGCATGGGTAAAAGGTCCTGTCTTTAAGGCCCGGCAGTTGGAGGCTTAACTCCCGTTTCAGACATGCCTTTATTTGGAAACAATGCAGGAGCAGGCAGGGCAGGGCTTTTTCATAGATGCTGCCTGGCCACATGCATGCTAACAACAACTTGGCAAAATGAGTGGTAGCTCTGCACAATCAATACAGCCATATGCTCCTTGACCAAAAAAAAAAACAAGCGTGGAGTTTAGGGTTTGACAAAGCAAACAAACAACCCCCCCCCTAATTGCTTATTAATCATTAACGGAAAGAGGCGAAGACCAGAGCTCCGAATAAATCCTGCAAAGCCTGAGGCTCACACAGCTGCACTCCTCGGGGCACGAACTGCCTGTGGCACAGTGCTGGCCTCAGGCCTGCCGAGTACCTGCTCTGGAGCACAAGAACCAGCTCCAGAGCAGAGGGGAGAGTCATGTGCAAGGCAGCACTGGCCATGAATGGGAGGGGGACAGGAGCTTGCTGAAGTGCTGAGAAATGACTCCATGTAACACTCAAATTGCACACCATCAATGCACCAAAACACAGGAATTTGGGGCAGCTCCCATGCTGGCATTTGTGCTCGGTTGTTCCTGGCAATACCTGCAAGATGGCTCCTTGAGATCACATCCCCTTCTTCCCACAGACAGGGAGAAGAGACTATTTTTACACAGCTGCTGACCACTTTGACAAAAATAAATGGAAGTAAAACTTAGGCCAGTCATCTTCCTGATACTTGTATCTCCCAGGGGCCTCGGGAACATTAGCAGCAGAGACCAAGTGAGAAGAGAAAACCCTAAGAATTTGAAGTAATAACCTGACCTCAATCAAAAGATTAGGATCTGCTTGCATTTTCTTTCTCCACCCTGCTTCTCTCACACCAAGAAACACTCTCAGCTAGAAAAGCTGACATATCTTCTGAAATTTTTCTTTTCTTTTTTTTGGAAAAGAGACTCCATTAAGTTCCATTCAGGTTTTCTTCCCTACCTTCTTCCTCTCTGCTATTGCCAAGGTCAGTTACAGAAACCATACAAAAAAGACATGAAAGCAAAACAGAAAGAGGAGGTATCTATTTTAAAGGTACTTTCATCCTCTTCAGAAAAAAACCCCAACTTTTTGTTCCAGAAGTTAAAGTTCACATTCTGCACAATCTTTAGCTTACTGTATTCCCTGCACTCCTGAAGCATTGGCTCAGTGCTGCTGAACTGAGGAAAAAATATCCACTTCACTGCTGATGCTAGCACTGGTGCTGGGTGGAGCACCACCACTAAGCCAGTCTCTCACTCCCAACCTTCCTAGACCACATTGTTCACAGAAACACCTGGCTTCTATGACAGCAACCACTCGTATCCATCCTCTGATGGACAGTCGATATGAGAACGAAGGGGAAAGACTTATTCAAATATTATTTTGCTAAGGAAAAGTCTAGATTTCCAACTAACAAGGTTTTTCTTTCCAGTGGACAGATTTGTGATGAAGGTTTGGCATCTGTTCAGTTCTTTCTCTGTGGCAAGTAACTTTGCTGTCTCCTGCATGGATGCAATCAGCACAACTTTGGCTACCTGCATGCGACAGTCAAAAGCCCCTCGTCCACAATAGTCTTGAACTTTGTCTTCCATCATGAAATACATCTTGCAGATGTATGTTTTTATTTTTCTACCTGATCTCATGTATAGAGACCTCATTGTTAAAGCCTCTTTAGTAAGCAGGAAGAAAGTGGGCAGGAGAAATTTTCTGTGGCACAAGTCCCTCTTGTAGGAAAAGGGCTCAAGACTGAGTAGTGTGGAAGAACTCATGCTTACCTAATCACACAAACTGCGGCATTAGGCAAGTGATAAATATGCTTTCCTCTCAGAGGACTCTGAAGGCCTCTGTCAAAAAGGCAGCCTGTGTTTTATACCAAAAAGCAGACACTGCCTCTTTAGTCACCCTACAACAGGGGCTGCTGAAAGTTGAGGTTAAGAAAGGATTTTCCTTCTCTCACAATTGCATTACATCTCACTACACATTACCAATTCCCTTTTCTCACTCCCAGAACTGATGAGAGCTCTTGTAAGTACTATTTCTGATAAAGTGCATTTCAAAATTTAAGACTTTTTGCATATTCATGATCACAAAGTATCTCTATTAGACTTACTGACTGCTGAAGAGTTGCCTCTTAAGAAGAAATATTTCAATTTCAAAGCAAGTTGGAATTATTTCTAAATCATTCAAAACCTTAAGAAGTTATTTAACATGTTTTGAGATTCACAGTTGTTTTCAGGCCTTTTGCTGGGGTTTAGGAACTGTTTCATCTATGTTTACAGTGGTTTTTTCAGCTGTTTCTTGACCAAATCAAATTAACTAGTTTGGTTTAGATTTTAATTTCATACAACACCTAAAAAATTTCCAAGAATTATTTTCTTTTTCTTCCTTCTATCAACTGTGCTATTAAAAGGGTCCTGTGGTACAAATTTTGAATTGAGAAACACAGTAATGTGTTCTTCCTTTTCACCCTTTCTATTTAAGAAAGGAAATATTATTAGAAGTGGAACAGTAACATTAATTTCAGTAAGACCCTACAATTTAGAACTTTAACCAGCTTATTCCAGGGTAGCTATAATCATGTTTAGTAGTTTTGTCCATTGCACTACTAAAATGCCATAGGAAGAATCACAGAATATTCTCAGTTGGAAGGGACCCGCAAGGATGATTGAGTGCAGCTCTGAAGTGAATGGCCCATACAGGGTATGAACCCACAACCATGGTTATTAGCACCATGCTCTAACCAAGTGAGCTAATAAATATGAGAGATTGACATTTCTCCTAATGTTTAATCAATACTGTCAAAAAATGCAATAGCAACTGATTGCTACCTTGAGTAAGTAAAGTTAGTGAGGCATCAGTATTCCCTGTAATAAGGCTGGTGAATGCAGATTCTATACAACAACTGGCAATTTTCAAGAGAGCCACCACAGCAGGGCAGCCCAGCCACTTTATGACAAATGAACAAATTTCTGAGCCAGAAACTATAATCAATTCAGTGACAAAAATAAGCTCAAAAGACATGAATGGCAACTCAACTACTAGAAGCCGATTTATTTCTACAGTAGCTGGATGTAAATATTTCCTCTTCCCTGAACTGCTAAGACTTTCAGTTCTGGGAATATATTAAGAGATTGAGAACCTGCATCCAACACTGTGGCTCCTTCTGATTGTTGTATTGTGTTAAAACTATTGTGAGAGTATGTTCAGCCTAGTTAGCCAAGAATTTTACCACCTCTATAATTAACTCCGGGATCTGACATCATCATCCCCTCAAGGTTCTCTTAAAATTTTAATAGCCTGGTTTATGAATATTCATTTGCCAGCATTACACTTCCAGAGATTTATGAAAACCCAACGGCATGTCGGTGCTCAAAGAGGTTCTGTTATGTCTGCTTCTTCCTTAAGATATTTATTACAAGTCAGAAAGTGCATCAGGCCTGCAGTTGCTCCAGCCATCTGGGTCGTTTCCTAGAGATGAAGTGGCACAGCAGACACCGAGTGCTGCTGCTAAGGGTGCCTGTTAATCCCTCCAGAGGACGTGGTGCTTCTCTACAGGCCACATTGGTTCTAGGCTGTAAAAACTGCTTCTCCCTTATCTCCTCCTGCTTCTCTCCTCCTACATGCCACTGCAACTCCACGCCAAGCACACGACAACCAGCCCTTCAAAGGCTGCTCCTATGCAAAAGAACAGTCACCCAAACCACAGAGTTTATCAGATGTGTACAGGCAATTATTCCCCACAGTCAGCTTGTTTCAGCAAGTGCTACCAGTCCTGTGGAGCTGGCACACTGCAACAGCTAAAGAGAGTTTGTGACACTTCGGTCCATCACCAAGAGGCATAAACAGTTCTTCTCTATCCAAATGGATAATTTGTTTGACAGTGTTTTGTGTTTTCCAAATTGTGACAGTGCTGAAGTTTTAGGCCACTGGCTTGGACATTACTGTATGTTACAGACACATGACCCAAGCAGATGTGAAGCATCTCCAGTTTTAAAAGGAGAGCTCAATAAAAGTTCATAGTGCAGGTAGATCAAAAGCTCTTACAAATCTGACTATTGCACAGCATGTAAGGAATGTGAAGTTCAAGGCTACATTTAATAATGTGTTTATTAAGCCAGAAGCTTCCTCCTCATAATCATGCCAACTGTAAAGCAAAACTAAAAAGCCAAACAGCGTCATTTCTTCTGTGTATTCCTTAGCTATGTTTCTCCTTTGTCAGCAAAGAGGCAGCTCAGCAAAGCTCAGAACTAGTTTTGTCACTTCCTGGCAAAACAAATTTAGTTAGAACTTTCTGAAGTTATTGTCAATACATACAACAATTTATGCAATTATGTGATTTTCTCCTCAGCACCACTGCTTCAGAACAAAGAAGGTAACAGGTATGATCTGACATAAATGAGCATTCCAAGCTTCTGGTTTCTGTTTCTGCTCCAAATATTTACAGAACAATGAAATGCTCTCAATTTGGAAGAGTAATTTCCAACAGTACCATTTAGCAAATGCAATATTTGAAGGCATCTCCAAAGTGAACCTGTAGACTATTCAGCAGGAAAAAAGAGAAGACAAATGTACATGAAGAATAACAAGTAATAAAAAAGATATAATCCTTGAAGGGAAAAGGAGGAAAAAATAGAGATCAGCAACTGAAACAGTGAAGAAAATAGGTCAGAAGTCCTGAAGGATGTAATCACGATCCTACTTTAAAAAGGGAAAGGCTAAAATTGTGACTGATACGATGGCCTGTGGGTCCATCCAGAGTCCGAAGTGCCATAAATAAAATGGCTTTATGGAACATCATCACTTGCAATTTTTCACCTGATCCTTTCTCTGGCTCCCAGGTCACAGCTTTGGCCAGAGACTGGTGTTCGGGAAGACTATTGTAAATTCTTACCAGAGCCTGGGGGAAAGCTCTGTGTTACAGGCAGTCCTGGACACTGGTCAGGGTACAGCCAGCACACATCACTGCGGCTGAATTACACTATTTCTGCTTTGCTTCTGTAGAGAGAAACCAGCTTATTTGGACTTGTTTTTTAGCTTCCTAGCCTTCTTTGGGGAGGGAATAATTTATGCTGTATCTCAGAACACAAAGACCTATTGTCAAAGTCACAAGCTCCCTGTTTGCCCTAACTGGGAGAGATCCTTTGTGGTAGAGGGGGAAGGGGAACATTTCACTTGTATGGGATCTCCTTTGGAAGCAGAACGTTTTTGTTTGTTTTTCTAAAATTATTATGATTATTTTAAAAAGCTACAGAAGTTTAAAATAATTTACTTCAAGAACCTCTGAGCCAAAAGCTTGATTGTTGCTTTGCTAAGAGCTCCAAAAGTAGGTGAAAAAATCCAAAGCAAGTCTAGCCTGCAAAACTCTACCACCACCATCAACCCCCTTTATTTATTTATTTTTAGTGGCTTGCCAGTTAAATCTCTGGCCTGCAACAAAACCAGGTATGGGTAGCTGTCAACTCTTAAAGCTAAACAGCTACAACACTTGGCAGGTAGTTTTAAGAAAGACTTAGCTACAAAGAAAAATATGATAGGCTGGATAAAGCTGAATGCCCAATTTTTTTGGCACCCAATACTCTTGTAGGATATACAGACATGTTGGCCAGCTTCAGGGTCCTGAATTATGTAAATATTTCCAAACGTTTCGAGCCTGTCTGCCTTGCTGGACCACCCACAGGGAGTACAGCTTGATGGCCATGGGAACAGTACCACCAACTACATTGTTTTTTACTGAACTCCACTGAATACACTTAACCTCCAGTGAACTGACAAAATTACTCCTCTGTGGAGGAAGATCCACGCATGTCTGCCCAGCAGGAGATGCAGTAAGGCACATCTCAGCTCCATCAGCTTTCATGGTTAGGTTTTGCCCACCAGCTTAAGAATGTGCAAGGGCCAGGCTTGTGCTTTGCTCCCCTGCTAACAATGAAAGTGCTTAACACAAAAATCTGTGCTTGTGGAAGCAACACAGACACCAGAAGACTTCATGGTAATTCAACTAATTGTTACACGTCACAAGAGAAGCAATTCAGAAGTGTTAATCAGCCTGAAGCTCATTTCAACTCAAAAGTTTCATTAGACTCTGAAGTGGAGCAGCAGGTTGTTGTTTCACAGACTGAGTCAAAGATATGAATAAGGAGTAAAATACCCCCAGGTAGCAGAGGAGGCATTGTCAAGGTACAGGTCACATAAGTGAAGTCATGTTGAGAAGGAGTAGTTTATGCCTCCTAGGGTGTAATCCCATGATGCAATATTTAGATTAAATCTTAGACTATTATCCCAGCATATCAACCCTGTCTGCTCCAGCAGAGGTGTCTGAAGATCCTGTTTAAACTAGCTCATTTATCCAATCAAGACGGTAGAAACAAAAACATGAGAGATCTTCTCTTCTGACTCCTGGGGATGGTGCTGTGCAGGGCCAGGAGTTGGACTCTGTGTTCCTAGCAGGTCCCTTCCAACTCATCTTATTCTATGATTCTTGAAGTGTTTCCCTTGATGATACCTCTACCCTTCCATCTCAAAGCCTGGTCCCTAATCCTTGATCTCTCTCAACTCCTACTTCTATCCTGTCTGTCTCTCCAAAGTCTTGCACAAGGAGCAAGTGGCTGCTGTGGAAGGCTGCTCATGACACCAGGAAATACAAGAAAGCCAGCCTAGTAGTTCTTGATTTATCTGAAGCATTTGCTGAGAGGATTATGTGTGGAGTCACTTTTTCCCTGACAATTAACTTCCATGGAGTTGTGCTGTCATGACATTTCATGGTCTGCATTCCATCTCTCACAGGCACTGGAAGTCACTCATAAAATTCTACTACTGGCCCCTAGGTTTAAATCAGAAATATTAGTCCATTTAATATTTCACTAGAAATGTGCTATTTCTGTGCTGGCCTCAAACTGTAAAGTTCCTGTGATATAATTATTTCATAGCTGCACCTCAAAATGATGCCCAAATTTTACTTATATCTGTTTTTACCCAGGTGGAAACAACTCAGCACAGGAAGCATATAAGCTTTTGTCATTCAAGACAAGAGTTTACTTACATATCAAAAGAAAGGTGCAGAACTAACTAATTTAAAGAAGAAGACTGCTCAGACTTGAGACACTGTGACAGAGGCAAGTAGATAATGGGCAGTTTTAACACTGGACTAGAAGACACAGCAGTGGACTTGGTCCAAGAATCAATACAGTGTCTTAAAAAAAAAAAAAAGAGACATTCTCTTTTGCATAAGAATATTAGCCCAACACCAGCACAACACATTTTCCTACCTATATTACCATAATTTGCTTAAGTCTCTAAATCAAGTAAACTGAGGCTATCATGAGCACAGTATGATAGACCTTGAGACACAAACATTTAAATGCTGGCATCCCGGTTGATGAGGTGAAAGCAAAGCACTGAGGAACCTCACAGAGCTCACAGGCCTGCCAGGTTTTGTGCCTTCTCTTGCCATCTAACCTGAGCAAACAGTGTTTGTTACCTACTCACCTGTCCTACACGCTCACTCCCACACTGAACATCTCTTTTCAAACCCTGAGTCTTCCTCTGCTGCTAATTCAGCACCCATACAGACATAGCCATGGTGAGCAGGTCCGGGCAACCCACAGGGCTTGAGAGGAAGTCAAAAAACTTCTTACAGAGCTGTTCCCTGATCTGTGTGGCCAGGTAGCCAACTGATGCTACTGGAGAGAGTGGTTCTGGAGCAAACTGGGAATGGAAAGGCAAGTGGGAAGGATTCCTAAACTGGTATTTTACAAGCAAGGTTGCCATTTCCACTATTCTTATATGCCAATCCAAACCATCAGCTGCCTTAAGTAGTCAGAAAAACAAGACTGGTAACCCTGGACTTAAACATTTGCAGGAACATGATCCAGTAGGTGTGCTGGAGTGTCTAACATAGGAGGATAGCAACCATCATTCCTGTCAATAGTCAGAAAGGATGGGACTGGCCTCACCAGACAGTATCCAATTCCCTATGCATTAACAAAAAAATGAGATCTTATTTTGAAACTTGCCTGCCTGAGGCCTGAATCCACTCCAAGACAGCCCTAAGGGCCAGTCTACAAGCAAATGAATAACAAGGCTGCTCTTGGCCCCTCTTGTTTAAAGCAGGGCAGCTATGAAGAACACAGTCTCATCAATGATTTTATGGGTTTTTTTTTCTGCAATTAATAATTGCTATAAATCCTAGCTAATATGTCAGGAATACATTACTTGCTCAGAGAACAAAATGTTGGAAAGAAGTGTCAATATGATGTTTTCGCCTTTGACTCAACCCCTACAAATCCTTATAGCCAGCAAATACACAGTCCAGATAGCCAGAAACATGATTAACAGCAGAAAATCTAAGCCTCTGTGACTCACTCTGAGTAAGTGCCAGGATGGATCATTTGTCTTTGCCCACCTAAACATAGCCCTTACACATAAAGGGTTGTGACTTTATCTAATGACTGAATGGCAAAGGCCTCCAGCCTCTGATAGGAAGAGAAATGCCAAAAATTTGCATATACAGGAGCTTTTTTTTAACTTCACAACCCTTTCAGTTCCTTTCAGAGGTCCTCTGATCCAGAATACCTATCTCTTATCTGGCACACTATGTTGTAAATGAGCATGCAATCATCAAATCTGTCCTTTTGAGCTCTGATGTACTTCAAGACAACCAATTCTTTGCTACTTTTTCAAAGAACTTAAAACTAGCCAGGTTATCTACAACTTAACCATGCCATTCCTACCTCTGCAAGATCTCCATCTGGACAGGTCACTCCTCAGATACACAAAGCAATCAGGAGCCCTGGTGAAGGTTTGGTATAGATTCCTGCACTCCAGTCCTGCTGGCAGCAGCCCTGAGCCTGCCTGGCCCTTCACTGCACAACTTACACATTTGTGTGTTTGCCCTTTACAGATCCCTGTACACACACATATCTATCTGCTTGGTCCCCACTCCTCTAAAATCCTTGGGAGATATCAAGGGTAGATTTACATGGTATTTCATAAAATTTACCTTTGTCAGCACACATGGTTAGTTCAGCTAGTCCTTACTGCTCTGAGTAAGCCAAAAGACCCTTACCCTTTCTAGAAATGTCAACAAGGGGAAAAAAAAATCTAAGTTGTCAACACATCAAATACAATTTTTGCAAACAGATGTTTCTTCCACAAGTGTTCTGATTGACTAATGTTTTGGGTACAAAACCACTCTAGTCAGATGAAACACAATTCCAGATGATTGCTATGCAAACAGAATTGACCACAAGAAAACTTCTAATGGTTTTGTTCGTTCTCAGTACAGTTGATTGACTGAAAGTGCAATGTTGATTATTTGCAGAGCTACAGTTTCCAATAATTCCACATATAAACAAACAATGTATTTTGACAATGTTGAAAATTCATCTGTCACAATTACATTTGTAGCATACCTTTACATATCTGTGTACTGATAAACAGAGTATTTTAGTATACAGAGCTCTATAACCAAAACATATTCTGTGCAATTTTTAAAACTAGAGTTTAAGGAATGTAAGTAAAAAAAGATGGGAAAATTCAATCTGAGAATTTGGTATTTAAATCTGTAATGCCGCCTTTAAAGACCTGAGTTAATTTAGAGATATGAAATGAAGTTCCCCATTCTAAAACTCAACCTCCATCAATAAATGCAAAGTTTCCTTACTTACCAAACCAACCCTTACTATTCAGACAGAAAAAAGGATGGAGGTTGAGCTGTGTTTTCAAAGTGTACAACTATGACCAATTCATACAGCTTTTGCTGAGTGCAGCTCAGGGAGTTAGCATGTGTTTTTTGTTTGAAACAGGTTAGTAAAAACTAATTCTAGGGCATGCACTAAGCTTTGTTTGTCTCAGCTTCAAGTTTCTTAGAAATACCAACACTAAGGCCTTGAGTCTGCTTTGGATGTTTGACTACAATAAGAAATATATCATTCAAGGTTAGCTTTACTCACTGCAAAAAATAGCTACTTCTCTTCATGAAGATGAGGTAAAAAAGTGAAATCCAGTTCTGCTGGAGCAACAGCTGTGTTGGTTGTTCAGCTCCAGCTGCCTGTGTTAAAACATCTGGCTTTTTTTTTTTTTTAATTGGAACTGAAGACAGGCAGGTGTTACAATGACTGACACCAAAGCCAAGTAAACCCAGGTCTCACCTCCCAGACCTAACTTGTGGCTACAGGGGTAGCCTTACTAAACCCAAGACACTGCTGGAATGACAACAGCTGCCTGAAATGCTGCTTTCAGAAGGATTTCACCTTGCTTTCAGGGCCAGCTGCCACTTAATAGAAAATGACATTGAAATACTGTCCATTTTTCACTCTAATATAAACAGTTGGGGTAATTATTTTCTAAGAGTTACAGAGTTTTTCTAGCTGTCTCTGAGGCTTAACTGGGCTTCTTGTCAGAAAGGGCAAGATTGAAAAAGTCACATGTGAAGCACATATGACTTGCATATTCTCTAGATCATTTGGTGTAACTGTTTTGAAACATTAATCCACACTCCTTCCTCCTTCCACAGAGAGCTGATAGGAGACAGTGCTACCTTTGTTATAATTTTAGGGAATAGACAGTAATTTTGTCTAAGTCTAAGGCTGAGATAACAGAGCAAGAATGAAATCCTGCACATCTTTGCTGACTGCCAAGAGTTTTACAGGTAAAAGCCACGAGGAGCATATTTGGCAGTCATTAACTCCACAGAAATATTATTTACTTCTCACAGTACTTTGGCACACAGTCTCTGGACTTACACCTGAATGCAGACCCTTTGTAACAGACACTGGTAACAGCATGGCATTTTTTGGTGTCAAATTTTTTGTCAATTGGTCAACTTTTGGTATCATTTTTTTGCTCAGTTCTGCAGGAAATTGCACATTTCTTTCATAATAATCTGATGGAGGCTCAAGTTGCTTTAGAAATGTATCTGGCCTTAAATATTACTACACATGATGCTTGATGTCCAAGTTCCTTGTGATTATTTTTTTGTATACATGAAGAGAGACATGCCTGGAAAACCAAATTTTAATCTGGGTCTTTGAAAATTGACTTTACAGATTTTTTTTAAAAACTCTGAGCTGGTATCATTACAGCAAAGAGAGACCATACTATCAACTAAATCCAAATAAATCAGCAAAGAGTAAATGCACAATTGCTGCACCCTCTCTACTGAAAGACTCCCTTCAACACACCACCACATGAATCAGTGACATCAGAAGCATTTTTATCACCAGTTACCCAATGCATTCTTATCTGCTTAAGGCAGACTCCAAGTAAGACATGTTTTGCTCATTAAAAATCACAACCTTCCCATGTGTCTATTAACTCTAAAGTGTCTAGTTGGGAATATAGCAAAACCAGGGAATTAATAAGGTGAGACCATTGTGCATGCTAATTCCTTTGCAGGCTCACTGTTCCCTTCCCATGGAGAAACAGAAGACAGAAGCTTTTGTGTTCAGCCAGAAAAACACTGCAGACTGCAAGGCCTCTGCAAAGTGAATAATCTCAGCCACCCTGTTACTGCAAACTATTCCACAGCTTGTGCCTCCTGAAAATTACAGTGGAATTTCCATCCACAACAGCCAACACATTGGGGAACAAACATGAACTCAGACAATGGCAATTTAAACAAAATAAGCTGGTGCAATTTTCTCCTCTGTTCTTTATATTAATGGTTTCTTGGACAAGAGCTGATCTTGTGAACATGTTCTAAGAAAGTAAAATGACAGTGGTACATTTAAAAAACCCCAAAACCACAAATTCCACGCATTCTTAATCACCTTTTGCATAAACAAATGTACTAAACTATATACAGCTTTCAAACCACTTCATCAACACAGAGACAAGAGAAACCTCAGCTCATACTGTGTTATGATGTGTAAGACAGACACTTTCCAAACAGAAAACTGCCAAAAGACTCCTCTGACCTGTCTAAATGTCTTGGTCACAAATGGCTCAACTTCACCATCTGCACATCTACCTGGGCTCACTGTGAAGGAGAAATGTGCACAACCATTTTTCTTTTCCTCTACTAGATAGTTTTGGGGAGTTTTGTGTACATTTATAGTGTGATCTTTCTTCTCTGTATAAAAAGTAAACATGGTATAGTTTAAAGACAGATTAAAACTGCTTCATATGCCCACTACCTTTATCCCATATAAACCAGCAAATATAAAAAAATGTAGCCAAGAAATGTCAAGTGCAAAGCTATAGTCTTGCTGAATAAAGCTCAGAGAAATCTGAAATCCTTCTTCCTACTGGAAATTTTTGCCAAAAATGTCATTTAGCAACACAATCAAGATAAAATAACATGGGAGAGGCAGAATTAACTTTTAAATAGAGATGGGGAAGAAAAAGTACCTGTTCTAACAAGTGTAAACCTCTGCTACACAAAGAGGAGCTGATATTGTTACTTTTCTTTAATCAAAATGTTTCCTGCATTTGCACCATTAATGCACTTGAGTCTGAAATTCAAGTTAAGATCTTCTGCACACTCTGGTGTATCTAACTTCCATGTCTGATGTCTCTGTGGACTGTTCTAAGGCTTTAAGGCATTGACACCTTCTAACAGATTTACAGGAACACAACAGGCACATTAAAATGGTGGAGCAATTTATAGCAACTTGCTTTATAAAGTAAAATTAGCAAAGGAAAAGAAAATCAGATCATATAAAAAGGGTGCTTTTAAAAATACTAATATTATTGTAAACAATATAAAAACATTCAAAAGTCAGTATCAGACTGAAGCCCACATCTGTTAAATGATACAAAATTCAAGAAGCTGTCTGAAGGAGTATATTGATCAGGCAGCTTCTTCCTAACCCTCACTGCTTCTGCAGGTAGAAGCATTCAATCTCCTATAAAATATGCAGATAGAGGTGATTATTTAAATATATATCTAATGAAGTCTATGTGAGAAAGATTCACTATATACGGGATTTTATTCCAATACAATATTCCTATCCCTGAACTCATAAAGTGGTTTTAAAATAGTAATGCTCCAGACATGTTCTATCTTCTGGTATTCCCAGGGCTAAAACAAAGGTTTACATAATTTAGAATAAAAATTCTAGATCCATTTCACAGAGAAATACAGTTTTACAATCCAAATAAAATGGAAGGTGGCCTTAAATTGCTGGTTTCTGAAAGGGAAATTGAGAAGCAGAAATTTTTTGTCAAGGACACTATTCTTGTGTTTCTGGTGATTAAAGTACAGCACCTGGAATATCCTTGAAGAAAGGAAACTCCCCTTCCAATCCCCCTGTCCTTTATGTTCCCCCCTTTTAACAGGCTGGAATAAACCCACTCACATTTCAACCTGACAATGCTGCAAATTTTCTCAAACAAATGGCTCAAGGAGCTGCAGGAGAGGAAGGTATAACAGTGCCAGTAACTTCTACCTGCGGTGTCCTGGTAGCATTTAAAAGTAAGAGAAAGTTGGAGGAAGTTTTCTTCGGAATGCTCCAAGTCTCAAAATAGAGCATGGTACTCACAGGTATTTATAGAACTTTTTAAACACAAGAGAAAATTACCACTGAAAAGTTTTGTTATTATAGAAGTGTTCTTATAGCCGTTTGTAGTACTGTGGCAAAGGTTAACATAATAAAACTGAAAAAGAAAAGAGAAACACATCGCAGAAACCGACCAGCAACAGGACTTTCCATTCATAGCAGAGTGAACTCATCTTCTAAGCAAAACCACGAGAATAAAAACACAAAATGCCTTAAGGAAGGCTGAAGGACTGGCATGCACAGACTGGAATAAACCCACTTGCATTTCAAACTGTGAATATTCTCAAACAACTCACTCAAGCAACTGTGTGCAAGCTCCCCAAGTGAGGTGCTACTTACTTCAGAATCCTGTAAAAATCCACTTGTCTGCCTTTACACAAGGAGGACAGAAAGAAGGTATAGATGCAGCAAAAGGGGTCAAAGTCTTCTCAAAATAGTTACTGATAATGCCTGAAGCTCTCTTTGGCCAAGTACTTCATAATTCTTGTTTTAAAGAAGTTTCTCGCATCAGCTAAGATTCTTTTCCCAAGGACCTAACACTCACTTGTTCAGAAAACAGAAAAGTGACTTCACAAAAGTTAACAAATATCAACATGCATGGCTGGCAAGTACATGTGCAGTCAAGATGATTCAGATAAGTCAGATAAATTTAGAACAGCGCTTTCCTAAAAGCATGCGTTCACCAAATGCAGTAAATATGCAGGAGCTATATCCAAGTGCTGATTCCAAACATCAGAGCAAAAAATTTATTAGTGAAAATCTCCTTTTAAGAGTTCGCTGCCATCTGAAGTCCTCAACAGTGTTATTCCTTGATCTGCCTTTAGTATTTCCATCCATTACTGGATTTATCCACATAAAAAGCTATAGGCTCTCCAACCTCAGAGGACTAAGCCAAATGCAGTGTGGCAACTTCACATAGGACCAGCCTTTTATGGTTGGAACAGTAGAGCTTTGATACAGCTAATCTACCATAAATAGCTCTTGAAACTCAGAAGGATCAAATCAGCTGTTGCAACAGTCCCAGCCTGTAGCTGCTTCAAATCCAATTATACAGTCAACTCTGTCTTGCAGCTCTCCCCCCCATCCAAAACATTTTTAGTCCTCATCCTGCCAGAAATTAGAAGCTGCTAAGGCAAACAGCAGAATCAAACCCATTAAATAAATTTTGAAACAAATGCACAAGTATTCTTGCAATTACCTTAAGGAAGACAAGTTTTATTCTCTTAAAAAACAGCTTAAGCATTTGACAACCATAAAAAAGGAAGTTATCAGTCCTGACTTACAATGCAAACACGTAATTTGAAATAAGCAAACAGTTCCAAGAGCAGCCAGTGCAGCTTTAAAAGGTGGGTGAAACTAAGCAGATAAACTTCATGGAGCACTATCCATGTCCCAGATTAAGGCATAAGGCACTGAATTGCTTGCATATTTTTTTCTGTAACCTAAATACACTTGAGAAGTACTAGAATACCCTGTTATAAATCCTTGAATTACAATGTTTCCTTTCAGGTAGTTAGAACCATTTTCCCCCAAAGAAGTTGAGAACTATAATTTAAGAATTCTCTCACAATTAAAAGCTCCCAAAATACATGTTTACTAACCATATAAGTTGGTATAACTGAAAATTACCACTAGGACTGCAAGAGCATAATAATTACTGAGAAACCAGTGCAGTGACATTGTTCTGAAAAAGAAAAAACAGGTTTGGAGCCAATAAAACATAGGTGAGTAGCATTGTTTTCATGGTTCACCTCATAGTGCAAAGAAACAGTGCACAAGGCAAGTACATAAGTGTATGCAAATAAATGGTATTTTTTCAACTATGTTTTATTAACATCCCACCAGTCTTTCCAAAACATCACATCCCAAAACATCAATTACTCCAGTGCAATACATGAACTCTGGTACTTCAAAAGGGAAGAAGTGTCTTGTGGGCAAAGTCTGTATCTCTGTCTCCTACAAGCACGTAAATTCTGAATGTTGCCAGGGCTTCCTCCTAAAACACTGGGCAGAGCATTTACATCTAGGCATCAATCCTTCTTATTCAAGCAAGGGGAGAAGAGGATTGCCAATTCCCAGTATGCAAACTGCTTTAAGGGCCTCTAGAAGCTACTCTAATGGAAGAGCCAAAATATAAAAATCATCATTTTCTACTTAATGGAAAATTGTCAGCCACACACCATCTTATTCATCTTCTCTCTTGTGTTAAATTTCATCATCTCAGTTAAAGAGCCTGGGTTTTAATTGATTTGCAAAGCATGTAACATACCTTGAACACAAGAAAAGTCTCTAGTTGCCTACAAAGACAATAACAAAACAACCTCAATTGAGTGTGGATGGGTGAAATGAACTTGTTTGCTATCTCCACTAAATTGTGCAGGAAGAATCCAGGTGGATCACCTTCTGGAAGTCTCAGTAAAGTCAAAGAGCTATAAGAAGGCACAGACAATTTTCTCTTTAGGACCTAGCTAATGCCCAACTGAATCAATTCAGATACATGGGGGACAGTGAGCTTTTCATTAGCATGGAGTAAACACAGCATGTGACAAGCAGATAAAACAGACCAGCAAGATCTGCCTGAGAAAGTTTATCACTTTGAATAGAGCTTGTAGAACATGTCACATTATGATTTTGCATTGTGGTGAAAAAAAAGTAGCTGGACCAACTGCTGACAGAAGCTCAACAGAGCTCTTAAAAATGCAGCAGGCATGCTTGCAGCTGGTATACAAAAAGAGCAGCCGAGAGCATTCTGCCACAGCACAACCACTGGTGCTTTATGCCCTATCCATAACCATTAAAATCCAAGGTCTTTTATTACTGTGGAATTTGAAGGATGCAAGTTATGACATGGAAACACACCCCCTCTCTAGAAGCAAGACAGGGATTGCTTGTTTCTTTTATAGAAACTATTCTACATTCATTCTCCATATCACATGAGAAACTATGTTGAAGATTTAATGTTTGTACCTAATTAAAAAAAAAAAATCCTGCATGTGCTTTTTCATGGAACACAGGCTTCCTTGACTATAAGCACATGAAGCAAAGCTGCATATCACAGAAATAACAGCACTTTCTTTCTCTTTCTCCCCAACACAAAATTTTTGAAAACATAGAGTAGAAGAAGCCACAGACAACACATTAGTTACCCACTATCCCTTTACAGCAAGCCTAAGATCAAGAAGGTATCTTTCAGACACTATCAGCACTATCATCAAAGAGAGTGAGACATCATGTACTTATCAAGCCACACGTTCTGTCCCAATGAAGACAGAAGCACAAATTAACAGACACACTTTTGATACCAAGGTCTTGTTTTGCAGGAGAGGATATATGCTTCAATGAGTAACAGTCAAGAAATAACACCACGGTAACACACAGTGGAGTGCATACAGCATACAAAGTCTGGATTAAGCATTCTCTTATTGAAAATTCTGCTTCCCAGTTTACAGATATCTTCTTTTCAGCTAGGGAGGGGAGGGGAAGGAGAGACTTCCCAGAAAAAAAAAAACCCAGACAAATTTAATAAAAAGCGACTTACCAGCATCCATTGTTAGAATCATGTTGTTAGAACCACTTCTGTGTCCCAGGAAGCAGGAAGCCTTACCCATCCAGTGATTGCAAATGACTCAGAAGGACAGCATGGCTTTGTTTCAGCTTATATCTTCTGGCTCATTCACCCCTCCTCCCTTTTGTGGGATAAAAGTGTTGCCTGTGCCTGGCCATCCCTATTGGCTCAGCTAGGGGAACCTACTCATTTAGCACATTCAAGTTGCTGTGAGAGCCTAAAATGACTCACAGAGAATTTTTTACTTATCTTTAAAAAAATCCCCAAACACAAAGAACATTAAAAAAAATACCCCAAACCCAACACAAACATTTTCTGTCTTTCTGTGAGAATAAATAATTCATTCTTTCACTATCAGACACAAATTACAGTTATTGCCACAATTTTCTGAGCTCTGAATCAAGGAGAAGGTGGCAAGTCAGGGAGGACAGTCCCACAGTCTTCAGTAATCCCCAGTTCAGCTTCATTGTCTGTCCATGGGAATAAAGCCACATGTTTTGTGTCAAAGCCCATGCCCCCCAACCCAGCTTATCTTCAATGCCAACTGTATATATTCCAAACACTGAGCATCTCCTGGTCTGCCAGGGAGGATTTGCTTTTCCATTTTATTTTTAAGTAGGCAGAACAGTGAAAGATTATTGTCTTACTGAAGACACACACCTAGACTCTACAGATTTAACTCTGCAGCGAGGAAAAATAAGTAATATTTTCTAACCTCCAGGACTCCCCAGGTGTAATAATTGGTATAGTCTAGGCTCTGCCTGAAGAATTTGGGAAGCTGTTACAATCTATTTGTGAGCCTCGTCTCCAGTGAGATAATAGTGTTAAAAAAAAAAAAATTAAAAATCAATTTGGTCAAGAGATATCACAACCCATTGTTAACTGGGATCAAACAACCAGACAGCCTAAAAAGCGCACTTGGAGTGCATTTGGGTGAGCAGCTGGAGGGGGAAAGGAATTTGTTTCTTTCTATATTGCAAATTCCTTTAGAACTTGCAGTCAGACCCCGAAAGGGAGCTGCTGTATCTTGACACCATGAACTGTCAACAGAGTTGATATCTGCACTTAGGGATTCAGCAAGCACAGAGAATGAAACACCGGTGTTCCTTGCCTCTGATAAGAACTACCTTTTCTAAATAAAGCGTGGACATATTAGGCTCCTGTCTCACCACATTACTCACCACCAGATAACCCAAGATTCATAACTCTGCGATACAACCACAAGTGTATTTTAGAAGTGTTGCTTGTGGTTGTTGAAATAAACAGAGTATTCCCTCTCCTCCCTCCTTCTGTTTTTAGAAAAGGTATCACTTGCAAGTCACAAACACCAAGGTTTGTAGAAGCCACTAATGAAGTCAGAATCCACAATTCAAAGAAAGTAGCAAAAGCAGTACAACTGAATCATTGCTTCTCAGATTTCTTGACCCTCTCTCGCTTTGCAGCATCACACTTGAGTCACTACAGTTTGGGGGGAAAACACATTTCTAAGGTTGAAAATTTCTGATGTTTTCAGCAGGGCACAGCAATAAAAGCTTTGGAAAGAGGCATGAGTAATTCAGATCCCAGAAACAAAACTGAAATCTTTCAGTGCATGGAAATTAGGGAGAAATGATCCAGGTGGACAGGCTGCTCCTCAAAAGCCATACTACAGATAGAAGTACAGTGTCAGAACTGAATGGATTACTGGCTTCATCCAAAGTTTACAATTCTCAAATAGTCAGGACACTGTTTTGACCATAATAAATAGCTAAGGACATTTGGCAACAGCCCAGGCCATGTGCAGAGAATACATGTTAATTTTTGGGATTGATATCAGGCATATCTTCTTTCTTAACAATAATTAATAATCTGAAGAAAAATGCAGCAGTAAGAAAGATGCTTTTGCACTCTTCTTATTCCACCCTTTTTCACCCAACATCTTCATTAAAAATTTTCATGGTCTAAATAAAATTCACTATAACAAAAATCAGTTTTGAGGATGCCTTCAAGTAATGCAATCCCAAAGACTGAGAGGAACTGTATGGAGAAAATAGCACAACACCAGTCCTTACCAACAAGATAGAAGGAGAAGAGCTGGAAGACCTTTAAGTACAACTGAAGACCTCAACTCTCTGCACAAGACAGAAGGCTAATCCAACATTAACACTCCCATCCTCAGGTAAACTGATCTTAACACTGCCAGAGAATATCAGGCACAACAGGTCCTATGCCAAACAAACACATTTTAAGAAAAGCATTCTCATATGCTGCGTAAGAACAAACCACTTTTGACACGATGGCATTTCCTGTAAGCTTGGCTTTTGCAAGAAGTTCAGTACCACTGTCCTGGAACAGTAAAATGCAGAAGTTCAAGTGCACTGTTCTCAAAACAGCAAAAAAAATATAAACCAAACTTCTGGGTCAGCAAATGGTGCAAGCATTAATAATTCAGCTTACGAAGTATTTGGAAAAGCAGCTGAATTGAAACCATAGTAGAGAGGAACAATCTTACTGATATCTGAGAAAATATATAGGAAATACATCTATTTGCCTTTATCCTCAGAAGAGAGAGGATGAATTTTTCAGCTGGACTATCAAGAACATTAACCTGAAGGGGACTGCTGCACAGACATAGGATTTACAGAAGCTGGGCATCCCCAGTGTTCTCATTCTATTCTAAGTTGCAGAAACTAAACAGTTCACTGTTTTTCAAGCTACATTAGCCAGCAAGAGTTGACTGAAATTTATGTAATTAAAAATACACCAGTATTAGAAGGAACATGTTGTATGCTGTATGTTTCTTCACATATAAGCAAGGGTGCTAAAGTGTCCAGCAAGACAGCACATGAATTTGCACATGAAGCCTTAGCTTTGTTGACTTTGTGGAAGCTGTGCAGTACAGGTAGCACATGATAAATGGTATGCTGCTAGCAAAGTCAACACACTATAAATTAAAAAAACAAAAACCTGTCCATAAACTGCTTCTATTGTAATGATATGAAAAGAGCGTGTAAGTGACTCATCTGATTGTGCACATTTTCCAGCCTCTAAAGTCAACTGGCCAGTCTTACTCAGATGCAACTCCAGCAATGAAGTAGAAAGCTGGGTCATGACCTCCAGAGATTCCCAATTTTTTTCCATCATTTTTCAGTCTGATAATCTGAAATCCGTGTAATTGCTCAATGAATATATATAATAAGGCAGCAACAGGTACAGTAAATAATGCACAGTATTATTATTCAGTATTTATTATTAAGTATTGCAAGATGCTGTGGAAAAACCTGAACATATTCATCTGAGGACTATATCCAAATAGCCCATGGCTTACTTATCTGCCAATGTCTAGCTATGTCACATCAAGTGTGTAAATTGCATACTGTTAACAAACTCTGGTTCTATAAAATCTCTACTAAAATAAACCTGGTTTTTGTTGTTGATTTTTTAAAATAGTGCAGAATACTCATTCACATGGTCTAATAGCATCATCTTCTGAAGGCTACAACCATTTTATGATGGTACATACTAAGAAACAAGTTCAGCAAGAAATTCTCTGAAGGCTTGACTTGAGTCTTTGTTGAAAGAAGTCCACATTACCCTTAAAAACTAAATTCCCATGACTTTTCATGTAATTTTCAGTACCTGCATTAGTCTTGCAAGAACATGCTACTTCTGCTCACCTTCATTAAATTATTCACTGCATAGAAAGTATTTAGCTAATAACTGTGATGTGACATGCTTGCTCTAACATTTTTGGAGGAGACTTTATTCATATGTTTTAATCATGAACTGTCAGGATTCAGTTTATGTTTTCCATGATCATGCTCCAAGCTCAAATCTTCAGGAATCAAGGTTTTGCTTTTCTACTGCAAGTCCTTCCAACTTTTCAAGCTTTTTAGCACATGTAAGAGTAAGCACTGGTCCCAGTCCTTCCTTTCCTTCTTTTTATGTAAGACATTAAAACCAGAAGAAGATGATTTCATTCAGACTTCCACTATTTACACAATGTTCTCCCAGACTTCAGAAGCTATGACAAGTTGCAAGGAAAACAACTCTCACATAATTCTGGAGCAACAGCCAAAATGGTGCCTTCCATACCTCTGAGAGAAAAGAGTGGCATGTGGCAAGGGGACTAATAGGATGACAGCCTTTGCCTGGCAGTATGACAGAATTAGATATCAATTCTCTTTTAGGAAGGTTAAAAGATAGATCATCTATGTACTAATTTTGCTGATTCAAAATCATTGAGACATTCCTGATCATGTCCAAGAATTCACATGTCTCCAGTAACAAAAATTACTCAATTCTCCAAGAGCAAGATTAATTCCATGCATTACAGAAATTTTGCAAGCTCTGCCTTTGTGGGACCAACAGAACCTGCTATGCACTTACACTCACAAAAAGGTCCCTTTTGTTACTGGTTTTGTTCACACAGTGAAATTCTTTTCCATAGCTAAGAACTGAAAAAAACCCTGAATCAAATCTAAACTGCAAATATTTAATCAGAAGTCTGCAACATGAAGAGTAGGCAACATAAAAGAAAGTACAGCTCTATAATTAATTAAAATACGACATTTGAAGGAACTGTACGTAGTCTAGAACACTTGAAGCTACTCTGTTACACAATATTTGGAAGAAGGAAAAATAGAAAGGCTGGAACAGGAGGTCCATCTTAGCTGCTATTGCCTCTCAGTGAATACTGAGTTGAAGTTTCAGGAAGTCTTACTGTCAATTTCTTATTGAATAACATTTCTTCCCAAGGCAGCATTAGTATCTCCTACGTATTTAAATACCAATCAGCTCTTCTGAAGGTCCTAACAGCTACTCTGGAATCTTAACTATTATATCACTGCATTTTATTAAACTACATATGCACTAGGAGGCACACGCAGATTCTCTTTTAAGTGTTTGATACAAACACCTCCAGAAAAAAAAAAAAAAAAAAGAAAGAAAAAAAGAGGAAGAAAACCAACAACCCATAGTTCTTGGTTCAGATCTGCATCTATTTTTCAGCAAAGGCTTACCTTAAATCCCAGCCATCCAGGCCTGACCCTGTAGGTACAGTTGCATCACCTTGTCCAGGTGGCTCACAATCCAAAGGCAGTCCTCCTCCTACAAGAAACAGACACAACAAAATATGGGTAAGAACCACAATGCATCCCAGGCTATAACAATCATTTCAGAATGAGCAGGCAGATGCACAAAGAGGATGAACTGATTGACTGCAAGGCCTGAAGCAGCTTAGAGCACATTGCTACCTTGCCCATTCATATAGACAGGATCATCACCACAAGCAACAGCACTCTTCAAAGCCCAGCTATGGATGTACTGAAGCCACATTCACAGAGAAAAAGAGGTCTTGCAGGTTTCCTAGGAACCCTGAGGAACTTGACCCTCCACAGTTACTAGAGTCTGACCCTTTAAAAAGAGACATTCTTGAGCTACTAGTTTCTCTAGAAACTCTGAGCTTTCCCTTAGTCATCCCACAGGAAGCCTGTATTATATTCAGTCTTTCAATAAGGTCAAGCAGCACTGGAGATAATAAAACTAGCAGCATCTACCAAAATACTATTAACCTCAAAATCTTTAATTTTAAACATCAGTGGATGCAACCAGAAAAACCAATTCTCTGTCTAGAACAGCAATCAGTAGACAGACCCAAGACTTCTAGTGTGAAGCACTTGACCTATCAAGCCATTCTGCAAACAACACGGCCACATGACCTGATTTCTGATCCCCACACCTTGAAACACAACTGGTTTTACTTTTTTCTTTG
Source organism: Lanius collurio (assembly GCA_020086605.1). Lineage (NCBI taxonomy): Eukaryota > Metazoa > Chordata > Aves > Passeriformes > Laniidae > Lanius > Lanius collurio. The sequence continues at coordinate 27,674 of JACBWW010000229.1, read as the reverse complement.
GCAAATACAAAACACCTCTGGCTGTGCCTGTAACATTATTTGCAGGGTGATTCAGCCCTTGTGGAAACTCATGTTGATTAAGTATCCAAGTCAGATTGTTTCAAACTAGCTGAATTATCCAGCACCACATTGTCCTTAAAGCTGCCAATCCCCTGAACTCGTAAAAATTTCAAATAACCAAGTGCTCTGGGCTTCTTACTCTATTCAGTACCATATGCAGTTGTTTCTTTCCACAGAGCAGTGAAGAGTTCTCCAGTGCAGACCTGAAGCAGTCTGTGCTATTGCACAGATTACTGTCTCCCTTCTCTTACAGCTGGTAAGTGAAATAACATTTTTACTCTTGCTCGGCTCAGCTCACCTGCATATGTTTAGGTGCCAAATATACTGCTTTCACTTTCTCAACTGCTTTATTCAACTTATTTTTAAAAATCTATTAGTGGGTACAAAATGAAGTCATATCAAATGTGACTAGAGCAATAACTTTAAAGAGCAGTCAGGTCACTGCTTTGCTTCCTGCAGCTGCTGAACATGTCAGGCTCTAATAACAGCATCTAGAGAAGAGGTCAAAACAAAAATAATTCATTGAAAATACAGATAAGACAAAACTTTCACCTGAGATGGGAAAACCTCTGATTTTAGAAGACAAGCACACCCCCAAACACAGAATACTTTAGAATGCATGGGGACAGGTAAGGCAGCAAATCAGTCTTGTCCCTAACATTATGTAGTTGTTCACAACAATGGATCTAAGACAATTTTTAAGATCTATCCACATTTATCTCTCTATTTCAGGGAGGAAACTGGCCTGAAGTTCCAAGAATATGACAAACCACGTGCTATTGTTTTCGCATTTCCGACTTCCATCCCCCTCAAATGAGCACTCCTGCACTTCAGAAGGGTAAGTGAGTGGGCACTTCAGTCTGGCAGGAAAGGTGAAGAGAAATGATCATCAACAATGGAGAGCTGGAAGAAAGATAAACTAGTTTTTCCACCATCACATAATTCTTGGTCCCAAATTGTTATTGCTACTTAACTGTAGGGCTGCCTGATTACTTCTGCTGTTCCTACTTTCTCTTTATGTATCAGTATTAAAAAAAAACCAAAAACCAACCAAACAACAACAACAAAAAAAACCCAGAAAATAAAGGATTTGAAATCCAGCTATTGTTTTGGTCAACTACTTCATAGATTTCCTGGAAGCTACTGTGAGGTGGGAAGAGGGGACATTTATAATGCACAGAACACATTAAACCTGGTGCACACTGCCACTGTCCCACTAGTACATTTTCTTACTTTCTCCTTTTTTTGACAATTGCTCCATTTGTGTATTGGAACAAGAGACAGAAGACTGGGGTGCTGCACTTTTGAAGGCCTGCAGATTTGAAGCCTGTCAAAGCCTACCCTTTTAAAGGAACATTGAATAACTGGTGTGAGTTGAAATATCTTGAGAGATTGGTTTGGAGTTGTTTATATATATTTGCCTGTGTCACTATATTCCACAGTTCTTTGATAGTATCAGGAGTCTTATGAGAAGTTTTGGCAAGAACACATGACAAGACAAACATAAGACCTAACAAATACAGAGCACCTACTAGGAAACATTTGAGATTGAAATCAAAATGTGAGGGCTGGCAATTGAATACTAATCTTTTCAAAACTGTCCTTGGCTGCAACTTTTTGCGCTCTCACTGCAGTTCATCTCAGAAATGCCTGGCAAACCACTTGAGCTGTACATTTGATAACCCCTGCATTCTGAGAGTTTAGAACAAAAGCAGGGAAAGCCACTCCAAATAGTAATTTTTTCCTTTTTAATGGACTCTGCTTTATTACACAACAGACAGATTCCAGAATTAGTCAGTACATGTGAAGGAAAGACAGACCTGAAAATATCATTTGGATACTTGATATTATGAACTAGAAAGAGGGGCTAGTGGGCAATCATCTCTGTTTAGCCACAAAGATCCATCATTTTTGATTCAGGAGAATAATCAAACTTACACTTCTTCTAGACAAATATTCTTCTAGGTGCACATAGCATCAACATTTGGGATGATTTAACACTTCACAGCTGAACCAAGAAAGACTGTTGCTATGTGCACTTCTGCTCTGCAAAAATCTGCAGTGATCCATCAGGCTGTTCGCTAGGCTGGCTACAGGACACCTACACCACCTTCTTTTCTTCAAGATAAGCCTCCAAGTTCCTGATCTCTTACATACAGAACAGATTTTGAAGAGTTTCACTGAAACTGAAGGTTTCAACTTAAGGTTGTGTCCCTCCAATCAGAAAAGGATAGGAAAAGAAAAGAAGTTTTAGGGTATTTTATTTGTTGCCAAATGACTTGCATCACATCAGTTTCGCAAAGCCATCACCTTCTCAGGCTCTTGCCCAACCAAATGTACCCTAACACCACAGAGATGTTTGGAAAAGGCCTCATTCTGCAAAGCCTTGGTACATTTTCATTTCTTACAGAAAAAAAAATGTAGCCTGGAAGAACCTGGGTAAGAGGCAGAAGAGTGCATTATCTTTCCTGTGATGCCAGGAATCCTCACACAGAGTTCAATTAAATCAGAGTCTCTCAGCTCCTTCACACTATCTCAGCTGAGGTGTCATCCTTCTTAATGCTCCAGAGGCATGTTACACAACATACTGGGCAGCAGCCAAGTGCAAGGGAAATTTTCAGATTGCTGTTTTTCCTTCTACTATGTCCCCTCCCACTTCCACTTCACCAAAAAGAAAGGCCACAAAGATGTTCATCAGTCCAGGTCTCTTGAACACTCAGAATATCACTTGAGAACACCAAAACTCCACTCTATGCCTGCAGTTACCCTCTACATTGGTGCAAGCCTGTAAACTCTTCACATGCCATGTTCTTCCATTTTTCTGAGGCATTTCAGAAAACTCTACAGGTTAAAGTAGTGTTATCCTGAGTAACAGGATACGGGCACTTTTGTCTGTAGTCAGTTCTCACAGGAAACATTCAAGAGCTCAGATTCACCCTATTGGGGTATTTCCCCATCTTACTTAAATTGTCATTTGCAATGTAATCTGCCCCAGTCAGCAGGACTCTCCTTCAGTGCATTTCCCTCCCCATTCACCTCCTGTAACACTGCTGTAGCGTGACCATCTGCTCTAGTGCCCCTGCCCAATGATGTCTGCAGAAACAAACTGCTTTTGCACATCCCAGATGTTTAAAGAAATTACTTATCTGGAGAACTGAAGAAGACCCTCTGAGGAAAGAATCTCTACAAGCATCATGATAGAATCATACTTGACTGTGCTTCCCTCAACACCCAAAAGCGAAGCCGCCCACCTGGAAGTTACCAGCTCAGTACTCAGGAAGCTGACACCTCCTCTAAAAATAATAGATACATGTGCAATTCTCCCACCATGCCCTTAATAGGTACAGTGCACAAGCCAAGGATGACTCCTGTAAATACACTGGCATACAGAAATATATCTGAACCAAAAAGTCATGGTATTGCAATGAAAGATGAATGTTTGAGGTGCATGCTGGAGCAACTGACTGTGCACATTCATGCTTACCACATCAAAGTGCTCTTACTGATACTTGTCTAATATTCGTTAGGCACGGAGAATTAAGAGTAGGAAACTCAAAAAAGTCCTTTAGCCAAGAAAGTCACAAGACACTTTCATGTTAAGTTTTTTCCATAGTAACAGGCTACAGTTTCTCTTAGAATCTGGTTTCAAAGTTGATGAAATAGGATTCTGCAAGAAACTCTATACCACAGCACAGAAGCTCCCATCATACACTGACCTCTAGTGTAATAAAGACTCAAAACATCAGAAGCCTCTTCCAAGACTTAGAAAAATTATCCTTTTTTCCCCCCCAGCACTCTGAAGAATGTTTTCCTGCGCTAAAATAGACTGAAGTCAGGAGGGCCTCCCAAGATTACTCTCAATTGTTTAACAAAACTGGAGCATGGGTTAAAGAAGCCACAGAACTTAAATTGTTCTACCGATGTGAAGTTACGGCTTTGTTTACATAAAGTAATTTACATCAAAGCTGCATTTAACTTCTTTGAAACCAGCTGAATTTAACACCTACGCATTCTGAGTGTACAGATTTGTTTCCTAACTACAGTTTTACAAAGCTTAATTAAAAACATTTAAAGTAGAAACACTCAGCTTGGGCAAATCCTGTGTCAGACAGATCACAATTAGATCACCCCAGATTCTCCATAAGATTTTCAAAGTGCCTGTGGACAGGGCAGCTGACTCAGATATGCTTCCTGTAGCCAGCACTGAAGCACAACGTTTGCTGGAAATGCAACACAGAAATCACTCCCTGAAGACACAGGGCTCTCAGAGGTACATGGGGGTGGCCTCTGAGCCCAGACAGACCGGGGTGAGAGAGTGGTTTGAATGAGCAGCTTTTGAAGAGGGTAAAAACACAGCCAACCAACACTAAACAAAAAAGCACCAAAAAAAAGTTAGTTTCAAAAACTGTTCCAAACAAAAATGGTTTCCCCACAACTTTTAAGATTAAATATTCTGCATTTTGTTATGAGCTAACTAGAGTTTTATTACAAGAATAACTTAATTAGAGCACAGCAAACTCTAAGAGAACAGAACAATTGAAATGGATGCCCAAATTATTTAGGCATGTGTGCCACTTCTGCCCACTCCCTACGAACCTGTCTCTGGACAACAAACGCCAGAGATGCTCCCTTTATTTCAGACTATTTCTCATACCTCCTTTCAAAGCAAGGAATCAGTCAGAAGCTGATTCCAAGTGAAGTAATATTTTCAGTGTGAGCAAGCTTTCCCAAGTCTGTCATATGTGGGTATGCTGGAACAAGAGCTTTTACATGCACTCTAGAGTAGGAGCTCATATAAACTACCTTTTGAACAAGATTTTAAAAGCCTCAGAAATAATAAATTCAAAAGGAGTTAAGCACAGCATGAAAACAGCCAACATAATGTATGAAGGACATCTACAGAAGTCCTCTCAGAGGCAGATATTTGAAACTATGTTCAGACCAACCAAAGAAGGTCCTTTACATTTGCAGTCCCAGATCCAAGTCTGTGAAGATAAACTAGAAAGTGAGGAGCACATTTTTAATACTGGTTTCTAGCTGTGAGTACCAGAACTCAATAAACCCTTATCTGTAATGACAATATGTGAAAGACAGTTTTAAATTACTTCATAAACCCACTACTTAATGATATGTTCAAACCTACAGAGTTTCAGATCACTTCTGAATACATGCAAGTCACTAGGAAGACAACTATTAATATCTGCCCCTTGCCTTCTGCACAGCAGTGAGCTTTTATCCAGACCAACACTTGAGCTCCATCTCAACATAAGTTGTGACCTTTGTCCTGACTCTGATTTTTGAATATACTGTATCCTGCAATCTAAAACTGGCAGCCTTTCTGTCAGACTGAGGTGATAGCACCAAGTGTACAAGTTGTAATGAAGTACAGCACCCTTCATGCAATTTGGTAATCACTCTAGAAGAACAAGGACTTCTAGCTTCTGGCCCTGAATGGTTCAGGTCAAATCTCACCCATAAGAATTGCTTTTGTTTCCTTTTCTCTATCACACTTATTTTACAGCCAAGAACTCTTACTGCAGCTATAGCATGGAGACAAACAGCAGCACTCAGGATTTACAAGGATATCAGTCCCCAAGTAAGATAATTTCAGGCAGAGTTATGAATAAGATTCATGTTTTAATATGAGAAATCCTGCTTTAAGACACTCAGCCACACTTTGTTTCCAATACAAGGAAGCCAACTCAGACACCTACTTACCTCACATGCAGCCCAAACACAAATCAAACAAGAAACTACACTGAGAAATCCTCTTAGTTTATTAGAAATCCCTTTAGAGTTTGGCCTTATACTAAACTCTAATTGCTATCCAGAGAACAGTTTGCCACCAAGTAGGAAAGCACAATACCACTCTCCTGGCTCCAAGGGAGGAACAGACCTCTGAGTAAATGACTGGAGAAGTGTGTGAGCGAGCTCCAGCAGCTTGCACAACAGATCCTTCCCATTGTATTTGACAGAATGTGTCCTTCCAACTATTTTTTCTCTAAATTCTTGTATTTAATTAAATGCATGTGGTGGGGGGAATGACTTTGAGAACAGTGATGTGCACCAGTACACAGATGTTCCACATTTGTCATGTCACATGAACCTTGTGGCTAACACCCAACCTTTAAAAGTCTAAAAAGCCTCCTACATAAAAATCCACATGATATATTTGTTCCTAGAAGAACATCAGACAATATATTAGATTCCTGGAGACAGGCTTGTCCAATACTATCCTTCTTAAAAAAAAAAAAAAAAAAAAAAAAAAAAAAAAAAAAAAAAACAAAACAAACCCAAAAAACCCACCTGCAACAATCTTTCTTTGATTTCAAGAAATAAAAGTAAAAAAACCAACCAACCAAAGAAACCAGTAAGACACAGAAATTAAGACAAAATTTGTCAGAGCTAGGAGAAAGTCCTTCAAATTGAATTAACTGTAGGGTATTGTTTAAGGAAAATACACATATATTACTTACAATCACATCCTGAATATTTTTTGGCTTTTTCTTAAGAAACATTTAGAAGACAGCTTCATAACCAGCACATAGCTCCAAAATCTTCACTCAAAAAAATTTCCTAGTTTCTTTCTTCCCAAATGAATTCAAACAGAAAAATAGAGGATAGAAATTTATGCCAGAATACATGACATAAGTCCTCATACCCTTCCTTTCAGCATTGCTTTCATAATGTACATAGCTCAAAATGCTGTGCATCCAACAATTTGTGTGTACAGGACTGGTGAAATGTTCCACTGTAGACTCTGCATTAGGCCATTGATGAAGTATCAGCTGCAGATTGTGACCAAGTGATTTTTTTACAGAATTGGCAATATATTACCATGTAATTATTTGTTTCAGGCACTAATTCCTGATCTATCTTTATTAAAGGGCAGTAGTCCTTAAACAGAAATGTGCTGTAGTTGACAGATGACTATCTATACAAAAATCACATTTCTAAGGGAAAGTTAGCCCAAGTTAATTATGAATTCCTCATGGAATGCACCCAGCTTACACCTAAAGATCTACAGCTATCACCAGCAGTTCAGTATGTCTGGATTTTGGCATACACTAGAAAGTATCTATTAATAGAAAGCACACACTAGAAAGCAACTATTAATTCATACATCAGTAATTGCAAACAAACAATGAATTCGAGTAAATGTAAAGCCACTTCCTGCCAGTTGCTGCATTTGACAGACCTGTGGTCAGCCCCCTCTGTAACACAAGAGAGGTTTCAGTTTCTTGCTGACAGACGCTTGTGTGACCTTGCTGAAGTCACCAGGGTTGGTCTGTGGCTCCATGGCAATCTCAGCCAGCTGCTGGCTGCCAGATTCCCACTTGTCTCCCTTTCCCACTCCACAACATTTTTGACCCTGCACTGACTCATTTCAGACCAGCAACCATAAAAATAATTCAATTGCTCTCGTACATATTAAACACAGATGACTCAGTGCGGGGTCAGGAGAGCAGAGTGGGGCAAAGGGGGATGCTGGTACATGTGGGTAAGAACATGGTAGCCAGCCCCCATAACCCAGCTCCCAGTCCATCATTTAAGATAAAAGGAACTCTTCAATTTCACAGGGGTCTGGTGAGCATAAATAATAAAAGGTTAAAAAAGCACAGAGATTCATATTAACTCACTGGAGCAATTTTTTAGATTTATCTAAAGAAGGGAATTTTTTTTCTACAGAACACCCATTTTGGTGTAACTCTTTGGCTTCCATCACTCAAACTTTTAAGTTCTATAGGGACTTTAAGTCAGAGACTTAGTAAAGTAAATTAAAGCTTACAGAAGGATCTGTGCTGATACAGAGACTTCAGGACAGGTCTGTTTTGCAGGAAGGTCCAGTACAAGGGAGGTAAAAGGGAACAGGCACAGAAGGGCCTTCCCATGCAAGATCATTTGCTGCTGGTTTTTTTCCGTGATTCCTTCTGTATCTCGGTGTGGAGCATTACATAGCTTTATCTGGACAAGTACAAATTCCTGTATCAGAAGTATGCATAGTGCTTTATCACAATTAGACAAATTCTTAACACACACACAAAAAAATTAAAAAAGTAAAAGGCAGTCTTGAGGATGTTCCCATGTTCCCTAGATAAGGTGTCCCCAAAAGATGAAACTCATTTCTCCTCTCTCAAAAAATGGAGGAGATAAGGTACCCCAAAAGGAAGCTTAAGGTACCCCAAAAGGAAGCTTCAGAGCTACAGCTTCCTATGATCTCCAGAGTGCTGGCTGTCTCAAAGACCAGGCAGGACAAGCCATTAGGATGAAGTCCATCAACTCTGTGGCTGAACACCTCAGCCATCTCTCTCGTGCAATACTCATGTTCTGGGGAGCACTTTTTTTCTAGTGCAACTGTTGTATTCTTCCAAGTGCTACTGTAGGCACAGCTGTCTTAGGTAGGAGAATTAGATGGGATATATGGGATCAGAACAGAGATATGTTAATAGTGCCAAAGCAGAACCAAAGAGGTCACAGCAATGCTCTCTTTATTACCACAATTATAACACAGAAGAAAGTATTTAGCAACACATATTATATAGCAGAGTAAGTAGCAAAAACCTGACTGAACATTTAAAGGCTATTTTGAATAGATTACTAAAGTTACCTGTTGGAAACACAGCTATATTGGTAAAGAAATTCAGCACATATCTAACAGTAAGTTTACTTCTTAAGGTGTACTTTGTACAACTTTATCATGTGTTGTCTCACACATACTTAAAAAAATTAAGTATTAACATGTACCCCTCTGCAAAACCTTAAGTAGCCTCTGGAGCCTTTAGTCTCCTTGTTTGTTTTATGAAATCACATCACAAATAATCCAGTCTTATTCATGAGCAAAGATCTGGAATTTTACTCACTTAGTAGACTACATAATTGTGGTAGAGATCCTCTTGGCCTGTGGGGTTTGCATAGTTCCCTGCTAACTGTCTCTGCCATTAAAATGTTTACATTGCTTAATAGTTTACTTATGGATTTAGGTTCTTTTGGTTTAAGGTAACCATCTCAAATTATAAACTAAGCCTTAGATCAGAGCAATTTTGTGGTGAATTCATAGCCAACAGCAGTCTTGTTAGTCAGTAATACAGCTGTGAATACTGTATGTAGAATATAATAGTCTGAATTTACAGGAAGCAATGACATTACCATTCAATTTGCCAGTTTTGCATAAACCTGTTCAGAAGATACCTATGCTGTTGGCAGGGGAGTGAATAAACAGTGGGGAGAAAAAGCAAGCATGATACACAGATCTGGTAAAGTTATGTCTGTTTATTACAACACAAGAAGCACTAATGGCAAGATTTTACATTTTCAGAGTGAAGTAGTCTGTGCTGACAAATTCAGTTTTGAAAACAGAAGCAAGTACCATAAGTCAGAACACCAGGAAGGCTGGAAGAGCCACAGTTTGATTGCTTTGCACATTGAGTTGTTAACAGCAAGAAGCTTCAGCAGAACAAGTGACAGAAGAACATCTTTGCCTCATGCAACTCCTGGGAAAGCAGGGCTGTGATTCTCGCAGCATGTTTACTGTGATCTCCACCTGGAGGCCTTATCAGTGCTGGCAAGCTCAGCCTGCACTCCTCTCCTCCACCACACAGCTGGGAAGGCATCCCTACAAGCACAGCCCTCCCTGCTCCACACGCTTGAGAAACTGCAGAGCAGAGACACCAGCACATCCTGCACTGCACAGGGCATGTCCTCTCACTTTTCCCCAGCTCCATGGAAATTCCTAACCTATCTGTGGAGGGCAGATGTTCAGTTTTCCAGTTAGCCAGCAGCAGGCAAGTGCTTTCTCTGAAACATACACAATGGGTACATTTTCTTTTTTTTTAATTTGAATTTTAGATAACCATGTTTCACTTTAAATGACAGAGTGAGGTGATTTTTTAAGGCTGGTAATAAGACAGTGTAAAGCTAAACACGTGTAGAAAGGCAATTCCCTCTGAGCCAGGTAAGCTGCTATGCTAATGCAAAAAGTAACTATTTGAATCACTGATGAAATTCATCTAAGTTCAAATGAATTTCCCTACTTATAGGTGAAAAAAGAGCAGGAAAAAAAACCCAACAAACCAATCCTCACAGCTCAATACAAACAAACAGATTAGAACTTCAGAGTTTACAGCACATCTAGGAATCAACTTTTGTCTTCAGAATCTTCCCTGCTGTATGGGAGTATGTGCTGTAAAACACCCTCTTCATGTATCAGCCAGCTGGCAGCCCCAAGTGTGCTGGGTTTAAGGTATCTCAGTGACTTCTACCCTACACTTGCTCAGCCAGGCTTTGGTTAGAAATTGGGGCTGTGCTATTTGCAGTGTGCACTTCTGCTGAGAGTCACCTCTGACACGAGCCAGTGTGCAAGTAACAGCAGTGGGAACCTCTTCTGACAGAGTGCCCCGGGACAGAAACACTGGCCAGAAACACAGACTATAGTTAGAGCTTCAGTCATGAGTTCAGAGGGCAAATCACGTTGCTTGAGCTCTCACAGGCACACTCACTCCTTAATCTGCAGCTTGAATTCCTTCCACATATCAATTAGCTATACCAGAATAAAAGCCAAGCACTAGCTGCAGGAACAAGCTCATGCCATAAACCCAATTTTTAAAAAGTGCTGCAATTGTCACATGTTCTAGACAGTATGAGTGGGTATCCCAGTGACAGGGAGTCCAAGTTTTACCCAGATCCCTGTATACACTTGACTGTACATTCAAATAACTTCAGCAAAGTTGACCAAGACACACCTGGCTAAGAGCAGATTCCTTTTATATCTGTAAACTAGCTGCCATTAATTCAAGTCACAGTCATCCATCCTGAAATCATACCCTAACACAGGCAAACACTAATGTCTAATGAGACTTGCAGTCGACTGCCTACTCAGCTCTTTATCTGAGCAAGAACAATTGCAGCTTCCAAAATTTTCCCATAAACCCCCTAGAAATGGAGCACAACTGTAACTAAATAAATGCCAATTTTAGCCAAAATGAAATATGATCTTAGATTTAAAGGTTTCATTATTTAATAGCTCCTTAACAACTAAAATGTGACATCAGATATGGCTCCGTTTCAATGTCTCTCTTAGCTCCTTTGGTAGGGGCATCAATTATGTAGGACACCTTTTGAAAGAGCTGCAAAACCAAATTATAATGTTCTTAGTCTTGTTGAGTAACAACACTCATGAAAGAAGTATTTTATTAGCATGTAAACCAATGTCTCCTGCCAACCTAACAGTACTATGGAGCAGATTTCCACACAGGTTTATTAGATTGTCTTCTAAGTTCTCAAAATGAATTTTTGAAACATTTCTTCAGACTCAAGAGACATTTGCATGTTCATAACAATAGCAGTTTTTTCCTTTAGTACACACATTCAATTATGCAGATTACAGTTCTTAACAACCTCTTCAAAAAACTCCATACATTCAAGAATTAATTATTACAAGGAGAATTTTATTTGATTTTCTTAGATTACCTCACTTCTCTGACTCAGTTTTCTGCCATGTTATCTCTTTATTGTAGTTTAAGCCTGTGGCATTCCCAGTACATAAGTTTCAGTGCTTGTTCATACCAAGCACCAAGGTCTAGAGAGCCATTCCTTCAAGCCAGTCTGTTCTCTTTCTACAAAACAAATCAGCTGTCACTTGGTTCCATCAATTTTGATACTTTACTGTCTCCTTTAAATATATGAGAAATACTGAAAATTAGATGCATCAATTAATCTCTAGAACATTTACAAACAAGATCTAGGGCACAATTTAAGTAAGGAACTACTCCGTTTCCATTTAAATTAAGTTACTCCAAAGGCATTAGCAGCATAAAGTATTCATTGCTTTACAGATGCTGAACTTCTAACATGCCAGGAAGTGGAGGGATCACAACTGTTTACTACAGGACCACAGAGGAACAGATTTACTGCATTCAAGGACAGAGACAGAGTTGACAGCAGTGTCACCTCTGAAATTCCAGTTCATCACAAAAACCACTTAGAGTTTTGAACTTGCCAGTGCTTGTCCAAACAGTGACAGGTGTCCATTTCTGCAGTTCAGGAATTGAGGGGGAAATCTTTCAAAAGACAGTTCTACACCTTATAGTTGTACAATTTTGAAAATCAAGTATTTCAAATTAGTCTGCAAGAGTTTTGTTGGGGGTTTTTTTACCCTCACTGGGCCTTTACCCACAGAGACAAAATCCTTCTATTGAGACAATACCATTAACATAACTCTTTCTCTCCTTCCAAATTCATACTTCCCCTCACTGGCAATATGACTGAGTGTTGCACAAACCAAAAAATGCATGCCTCTTTTTTTTTGGCCAGAAAAGACAGATAATGCAAATACAGCTAAGGGAGAAGATCTGGTGAAGGTCAGGCAAAGGTTGAAGGGCTAAATGAGAATTTAAGCTGTGCAGACTCATAATAAAAAAGTAGTCCCTTAAAATATACCTGCCTTCCATCAGCCCTTTCCCAGAAGATAATAAGAGGTCACATAATTAGGAATCCTGTTTTCCTTGTCTTTTTTTTCCACAGGCATCTCTCCTGGTCAGGTTATTATGCATCATCCTAAAATGTACAAGCATATCATCCAACTCCAACAGAAAACAAGTTATCTCAGCTGATGGGACTATTTGGATGATGGATGTGGCCAGTGTCTATCAATGAAGTCTTTGGAGCAAATTAAGGAGGAACACACACCAAAGAAACTTCCCAAACACCCAAGAATCAACTAATGATAGAAACAAGACCATAGAATCCAAAATAGAAACAGTTAAATTTCCTACCAAAGACAACAGTCACTGCTAACTACAGTCTCTAAAAAGGCCAGATTCAGAAATAGAAGGAACATTAAACATTTGGTTTCCTCCGACAAGGCAGAAAGACATGACTAATGATGCATAATTCTTAACCAGTGGCTGTACACTGGTCCATTCAGATCATCTCTTTACAATGGATTCAAGACATCCCTCATGTTTAGATTTCTCTCCTGAAGTTCAGCATCTTGTGACAGCATGAGTGAAAACAGCTCCCTTATTAATGGAATTAATTTCATTAAAAATAAATTCAATAAATATAAGAATTCCAGAAGTTAAAAAAACATATATTTTTCAAACAAAATAACATAATGAGGGACGTTTTGGATTCATAAAGCCCATTGCACTTCTGTTCACCTATGTGAATTATCAAAAATGCTGTTAGTGACCACACTACAGAACAGAGGAGCTCTTACAGAACTATAATGGTCTTCTGATCTGCAACACCTCAGAGCATCTCAAGCTTCCTCGATAACAACTGAGATTGCTTCACTGAGCAATTATGGAATAAGACTGAAGACTTGCCTATACATAAGAGTGAGAGTTGTAGTTCCAAGGTCTTGGAAATGGATAGTACCACATAAGAAAGAAACGAAGCAAAGGCAGTAGACAAGATGAAGCAAGACTCTGAAGACACTCTGAAACATAACAGTGAACCTTGTGAATCAGGTGCACACAAATAAATCCTTGTTCTAAACAACAGCACTCAATACAGAAGCTATTAAGAAAATTAAAAAAAACAAACCAAAACAAAAACCAAATATAAAACACAATACTCAAGTTGCCATGAACAACCATATAAAATCAGATCTTGTGTTCAAAGAACAAAGTATATAATTTAAATATAATGAATTTAATCAATGGTGCAAATAACCCTGGAGAAAATATAAAGTAATATTTTGAGCATAATCTGAACAGTCCCAGCTAAGTTTCAGAAGCACATTTCAGGATAAGGCTCCTCCATGTCACATCTATTAAGTTAAACATGCTGATGCTGAAAGACATAAAAAATAGCACTTAAACAACAGAATGCTGCAAGCAGTGCTCAGTTAACAAACCCTGCAGCTCAGCTGAGTAGTGAGAGCACTTCTGTTAACAATTAACATGGCAAAATCTCTGAACAACATGGACTTTGCTATGGAGATATATTAACTTTGAATCTAAATCTCAGATCTGAGCTATGCAGTATTTTGGATAATAAGATCACCAGACAATAATGTTAAAAAAAAAAAAAAAAAACAAAACAAACTAATGAGAATATTTTCAGGACACTCCTCAAAAGAGTGTCCTCTTCAAAACCTGTGAAGAGGTTCATTTACACAAGTGAAGTTCAAGGCAGTCCAGCAGTTGCACTCTGCTCATTGCCAGATGGTTGTGAAATTTATTTCATCTACCTGTAATGCAGAACACCCTCTCACATCTGGAGCTTAACACATGAGTCTCTCCTTCACACACTGGATATGCATCTACTGCCAGAATGAAGCGAGAAATCATATCATTTTGTATTGGTGGTTTGTTATTTGGGTTTGGTTTTTTTTTTTTCTTTAACTCAAATACTTCAATTCAACAATTTATAATGAGAAAAAGTTTTTTTTAAGATGTAAAAGAAGATAAGGCCTTATTTTGTTTTGGTCAAAAATGTGTCTATGAATTAGCTTGGAGAATATACTGATACTGCAGCACAGCCTCCTCTAAAACACTGGAGCAATTCAACACCTGCAGCAAGCAATGGAGCCAGCTCAGGTGTCCTTTCTAAACAAAGCCCAGGAATAATCTGGAGATCTTGGCCTGGGAGACGATGACTTCGGACACAAGACTCCTGTACTGTGAGGAGGGCGTGCAGGGCCAGTGGCCAGCAGTCAGTTCACCAAGCTGCACCTGGGATGCCACAAAGTCAGCAGGCAGAGGCTTTAGTTTGGACAAACTCAGCTGGCACTTCCTAGGAAGCCAGGGGCCTTGGAACTGACCATCCACCAAGCTGTTCTGTTCTGACCATCCACCAAGCTATTCTGTTCTGTTAAATCCAATTACTCCGTTTCAAGCCAGTGTTTATAAATGACCAGCTTGTACCCTATATTAAAGTGGTTCTGAGACAGTAAAAAATCCTGGAGTTTATGCAAGTTGTCATAACTATTTTGTGGCCAAATATGCACTGGTGACACTATTGAGCAGTTACAGAAAAGGCTAGGAATCAGATCATTGCTGGGAATGTTTCCAACCAGACACTTGTATCCTGCTAACTCAAATAAGAAACTTATCTTCCTTGAGCCAAAGTAAATTCCCAGTTGCAAAACTAGGTGGAAAAGCAGGCTTTCACTGGTGATCACAAGCCAAAGCCATCAAGTTCAATAGCATGTATTACTCTCCAGTAAACCTTGAAGTACCCAGCCCAAGTTTAACAAAGCTTCCCAAAACTTCCTAAGTTGTTTGCATTGACCCATGTACAGTTATTTCAAATCTCCTTACTCCTTAGCATTTCTTCCCCATTCTCTTCAATTTTCTCCACCAGTACAAAGAGACATGCTTTCACCATGACTATTCTAACTCCAGAATTCTGTAGCTCAGGCTATCTTTAAAATATGCTGGATGGTCTCACAGTATTTTTACAATCTGATGAACAGTAAAGCATCTGCAGTTTTAGATTAGTAAGAGTCATACATAGTTACAATCCAACAGAGCCAAGCAACTGCAATCATTTCAGGCCTTTCCCAGCTGCAACTTTCCCTGAGAAGTCTAAAGCTTCCTTTACACAAACAACATAGAAAAACATGGTGTGGTATATGTGCTACTAACACAAAGGAAAAAAAAATCATATTCCAGCATTTTAAGCTTCAAATAAACAGTACTTCAGTGTTCCATTTCAAAGCTTTTAATTTATCAAATCAGAACTGAGAGGTGCCATCAGAAAACTCATGTTCATCCAATGTATCCATCTTAGGCAAATTGAACTGTGCAGAGAACATATTTTTTGTCCAGTCTGACACCGTCCCCTCTGTGCCAGCTCCCACATGCATTGGAGGTCTGAGACCTTCCTTGGTTCACTAACAGCAGACACTGAGGTGCTGACCCAGTAACCAGAACTGAGATAAAGCAGCTTACAAAGCTGAGGGAGTGGACTGGAGCCACCCCAGAATAATCAGTACATGCATACAGCTGGGAGTAGGAAGGAAAGGGAGGAGCAAAGAGCTGTCAGAGTCATAAAATTTCATCCCCAAAAATGGCATTATTGCAAGGCCATAGACATAAAGGGGTTGTTCTGAAAACTGCGATACAGGTTTCAAAGCTCATTAAAACTCTCTAGAACAAACTTTTTAGGGTAGGGTTTCAGTGGGAGAAGAGAAAGTTTCTTTAGATTAAAAGAGTCTTCCCCTTCTGCAGAAGGGTTCTGAGGCTCCACAGAGCAGCTTCAATATCCTGTGCACAGAATACTTGATAATACTGTAATAATATTGTAAATAGTACTTACAGTAAAAGTCTGCAAACTAAACAGCTGTTGGAACATAAACCACAGTTGAGACGGCAGCTAATACTGAGGCTACTGCAAGGGAAAAGTCCCAAATTCAAAGGAAGCAGATATTCAAGCCATGACTTCCAGAAGCAAGGGAGGAAGCCAAGGGTGGGACACGAGGAGGATGCTGCTAAGGCTGGGTCCCAGAAGCCTTGGTGTATGCAGCATGAGACAGTGTTAACACTGTTTGTGAGAAGTATGCATTTATTTTGTGCACATCCTTCCAGCGCAGAAAGTTATGCCTGAGCAGAAAGGAAAGTTAATTTGGCCTAATTTAGCAAATTCTTAAAACTCTGCCAAAGCATTGTCCAGATGAGACAAGACATAGCTACTGGCAAGTTGCTGCTCTAAGAAATTACAGACTTTCTACAAGTTGTTTAACCTCTCTGTTATTTTTAGCTGGTAGAAAGAGCAATGGCTACATAGGTAGAGCATAAAGGCAAGAATTGTTCAGGCTTGAGGAAATCAGACTCTAGACACACCATGACAGATGTCCTGCCTTAAATAGCAGCAGTAACGTTCCAGTACTTGAGAACCTATCTAACACTCCAAAATAGTAGAAACTATAAAACATCGATGAAGATATGACAAATCTGTTTCAAACAAGTAGCCTGCACTGCAAAACAAAACAAAACACTTTTATCACTGCTATCTTATGTGATTTGCTACATCCCCACCCATTGTCCTTTCTTCTGTCATTAAAAAAAAAATAAAAAGAATGTGCTGTGTAATTTGAGTTCTATGCTTGAGAGTGTGTTTGAAAGGAAAAAAAAAAACTAAGGATGCAGTTCTTAGTTAAGAAAGGGTTTTACTTCACATGCAGTTTGATCATACCTTGCATACCAAATCCAGAATAGGGATTAAAAAAAAAAAAAGAAAAAAAAAAGAGGTTGATAAGACCAGATCATAAAGGTAAAGATTGAAAAAGACTACTATAAAGAAAAAGAAGGATGCTCAGTGAAGCCATACAAGCAATTTTTCCAGTACTTGAACCTGCAGCTCCCAGCCTGTAGTAGTCATGACATACTAGAGGTGTGCCAGTCACACTGACATTGCACACAGGTGTTCCAAGGAGCACACACAAGCACAGCATGTCTGTGTGTCTGGGTGCACTGAGTGATGCTGCTCCCAGAGCTGCCTCACCAACCAAAGGCAATTTCAAGTGCACAGGTTGCAGAAACCCTAACAAAGCAACTCATCAAACACACTGCTGTATTTAACACAGGGATCATGTTCAGTTGCTGCAACTGTCAGACTTGAGGGGGTAAAAATAATTGAGCAATAAAGATGGTCTCAGGCTGGCAGGCATTTGAGAAGTATCCAAGCCCCAGCCGCATGCACAGTGACTACAAGTGACTGGAAACATTTGAGCAAGTGATCTTCTGTTTATCAAAAGGAAAGCATTTCTTAGAGCAGCTCTCCAGAGGCCACACGAAAAAAAAACTAGAACATTCTGCACATTTAATACACAAAACTAATGACTGTTTTACAAGAGTTAGAAGTTTTCCGCAATAAGAATTTGTGGTTTCCTGTGCAAGGAAGAATGCCAATTCATACCAACGTGTTCATGGAAAAAGATTTTCAGGGCTTCCTTAAGAAACAAACCTCTGTTACACCAAGATTACTAGCTTTGTTTTCAGAGGTGACTGGCATGATTCTAAGTTCTCAAATTGGTCTTTGCATAAGAAACATTTAATGAAGTAACATTTGTTTTATTGGAACGACACTGTCTTCATTTTTATGTTACTCTAAGACTCTCACAAGTCATCATAATTTTTGAAGGCAGTAATGAAGGTGCTCCCTTTCTTCATTGCATTTGGAAAGATCTTTCACCTGAAGTGCGGCACAAAACCACTCTCATTCCCAGCTTCCTTACTTCACACACATACATGGGCCTTCTGGGGTTTTACTTTTGATGTCAGCAGCTCCTTGCTGGCAAGCACCTCTAGAAGTCCAGAAAAAGCATGTTCAACCTAATACTGCTTTAAAGATTTCTTTTAAAAGGCTACTAGGTCCTCTAACAGTAGGTAAAATGAAACAAAATCACTGGTAACTTCTTTTTCACAACTCTCTATCTCTTACTGTAAGGCAGGTTAGTTTCCCAAACCAGGCCATGGAAACTTATATCTCACCTGGAATGCTTCATCTGCCTTCTCCATGCCCACACAAATCCCTTCAAGTTATCTGTGGCTGTACTATCCCAGCAGGGTTCACCACACAGTGCATTTCAGATATGAAGTTTATTACAGAAGCATAGGCTGAGCATTCCCCTTGTAAACCACAAGTTTTAAGAGCCTGAAATGCATCCCTAGCAGTAGTTAGCTATGCTATAGTTTGCTTTTATTAATGTAAGTCCTAGAAAATTGTTTAGCTGGGTTCAATGCCACTTAAATTCAAAGTTCATTTTATTCAATGCAATTTAATTTCAAGCTAAAAGAATTAAACTTCCATTCCATACCAGGAATCCATATAAACAACTCTGTTCCGCACACCAGGCTTTTTCTTGCAGTAGGAAGCCACAATTACTTTGTTGCCAACCCACAAAAACAGTATAAAAATAGGAATTTGCATGTAAGTTGTCAAGTCAGGCATGCAACAAATAGTATGGAGACAAGACAAACAAGTGTATTTCAGGAAAAACAAATCCTTTGCCTGTCAACTGTTGGCACTCTGCAATACAACAGGAAGGAAGAGGACAGGCACAAGGGAGAGCATCCAGAAGAGGCTTGGTGCAATCCCACGGTCAGGGTGTTTACAGAGTCCTGCAGACTCTTTACTCTCTGAGCTTTGCAAGGGTCAAGTTTTGTACAAACTCCTTTGAAGTAATATTTGTCACAGCATATAGTTTAAACCACAAATGACAGAATACTATAACTAAAGTAGTTTAAGCCTAAAGCCAACAGCACGTTCTAAACAGGAATACTTCAGCTAAGTAGTTTTGTGGAGTAAGGTGGGAGAAGAAGCAGCAGTATTGGTACTTTTCAGCAGTTAACACCTAAATACTGATTACAGATGAGAGCACAGCCTCACTGCAGCACACAAACAAGGCAAAGAACATAAGTAGTTGTAACAGGCACCCCTAACAAGAGAGCCTAACTAAGCCAGATCCTTACTGACACATATTACCACAGTAAATATATTGTTTTCTTTTTGTAGGTTTGTTCATTATTACAACTTTTGCTTAAGCAAACTTCTTTCAAAACCTTGAATCTTTTCAGTGATAGAGACAATTTTGTGCAAGTGGTCTCTGGGGAGCCGTGCACATGGCTGATAAGCTAC
This sequence comes from Lanius collurio, assembly GCA_020086605.1. Taxonomy (NCBI): domain Eukaryota; kingdom Metazoa; phylum Chordata; class Aves; order Passeriformes; family Laniidae; genus Lanius; species Lanius collurio. Next base: position 8,027 of record JACBWW010000229.1, on the reverse strand, counting down.
ACACAGGGCAGAGACTTGAGCCACACAACCTGTGAGATAACAGGCACCCAAACTCATCAGTGTGTAGGACAACCCACACTAAGAGCAGCAATGACCACCCTGGAGAGAAATAATGTAAAGTGCCAAAGTTAAAGATCATAACTCTCATAAACTTGCAGCTTAGTGAAGAAGCTCTATCTGCCACTGCTCTATTTCTGTCTTTAAATTGATATATACTGTAATTTTTAGTCACAGAGAGCAGTGGAAGAATCAGTGGAGTGAGGCAGGCACAACAGCACTTACCACTAGCTGAGCAAAGGAAATCATTAACAACAGCAAAAGGAAACAAAGGTGGAAGGGATTAATTCAAGCTACATTTTCAGAACAGCAATTTTTCTGCTGCTGGAAATGCTACCCTCCTGTGCAATCAACAAAGTCTCCTCCTCCACTAAGCCTTAAAGTTTTCAGCTTTCCTGGAGTTGGAAGGTATTACATGGACAGACATGTCTTTAAATTGACTGGGAAGCCAATTTAAGTTTAGAGGAAACTTTAAAATAAATATTTTCCCCTGTAGAGGATGGAGCATATTTAAGCCAAGTTAAAAACAAAAGAGAAAGAGAGAGAGAAAGAGAGAGAGAAAGAGAGAGAGAAAGAGAGAGAGAAAGAGAGAGAGAAAGAGAGAGA
>JACBWW010000228.1:0-65080 GCA_020086605.1 Lanius collurio | reverse complement strand
TGTTGCCTTCCGAGGTGAAGGCAGGCGACCTGGTTTCGAGGGTACAGCACGGCGGCCTAGCCTCTCTCAGACCGCTCGGACCACAGACACACAGACATCAATGTGATGGATGATCTAATGGCGTTTATTATCTTGTCTCGTGGGGTTAAATAGGTAAGGGGGTTTCACTACGTCAGAAAGGGGCGGTGGGACTAGCCAGAGTTAGTAGGAGAGTGGAAAACTACAGGAATTTTAAGGAGTGGTGGGTTGCATACCTTGGGTGATAGCTTATCTCAGGGGATGAGGGAGAGAAGGGGCCCTGCTTCTTTCCGTCACATCCCGAAATCTTCCGACCGCCTGTCCCTTACCACTACATTGCTTTAGGAGAAATGAAGAGAAAATGGCAAGAAAAACTGAAGAAAGTGGAAGAACGAGCATCTCATTATGAAAGAAACCCTCTTCCTACAGTTTATAGACCAAGACTTTCCAAACCCTCTATGCCGTCCTCTATTTGGAAAATATTTTCTCGACAGGCTGAAGCTTTTAGTTATGTAAAAACCTGTGAAGAGGTATATTATGTGTTAGGCAAATGTCTCTACTCTTTTATATACTTTAAAGATTGAACATCACTTAAAATTGCTGTGGGCAGTCCTTATCAGTTTGCAAGATCTTTTTCTTCCCAATCGTGAAACAGCATGTATTTTTTTTTGTCTTTGTAGGTCGTGTTGCACTGGAGGTATCTCTAAGATGTGCTAGTTCTGTTCTAACACACAAGTTCATATGTGGTGTTAATTTCTAACAGCAGAAGTACTTTTTGGTAACATTGTAGTGAAAAATTTGTTCTTCTCAAGATGAACAAGCTGTCAGGGATGGGCAGGAGAATGTGAAGGTAGTGAGAACTGAGTAGGAAGAAAGGAGGAAAAAAATGAGGAAGAAAAAGAGATGAAGAAGAGGCAGAGACTAAATACAAACAATGCAACTGTCCAGTGGTATTTGAATAGCAGGTTCAGATGATTAGAAGGGATTAGCCAAATAAATATTATGTGAAAGGTATCTCTGTTTTCAGTTTAATACTTATCAAATTGATGGCTATTTTTAAAGAAAATATTGGGTTTTTCTCCACGCTGTTTCAGGTATTTTAAGTAATCCTGGCAGCCTGTTTTCCAAAATGGGTTCTCATTGGCTTGCCAGTAGTATTTTCTGTTTTCGTCTCAAATTTCCATTCTTGGCTCTAAACAAGATAATGTCTAAAGAATATTTGCTATAAAGCTTATACTGCCTTCATGTCCATGAGGCTGCTCCTTTCAGGACTTTGTTCCTCCTCCCTTTAGATGCACTTGCCACTGATCAGAAAAAACAAGAGTTTACAGAGAAAACAGTTTACATATTTGCACAGCAAAGAAAAGCTTTGAAGTTTTACCCATGTAACTGAAATCAGAATGATGTTCTAAATTAAAACTAGATGCTGCTGAGCTTGGAAAAGAATAAGACATCTGCTTATAGTCCTCTAGTATTTACTAGCCTTTAGTTGATGGCAAGTAGGAACTTCTGAAGATTTAAACTGGTTCTTTGAATAAAACTTCAATGTTTTTATTTAAAAAGGATGTTCATGTGTTTGCTTTGGAAAAGAACACACAGAATGGACAGAGGTTTTACCTTGTGACAACATATAAAGAGCTCTGGTTTTATTACACGTGAGTATTTGAGAAGGTACCCTGTGTGTTACTAAAAGATAGTGGTGTACTGGGTATCCTGCCTAGTAAGAGCTATCACTGGATAGGGATTCCGAGGAGCCAGCTGCTGCTCTGAGCAGCACAGAGCTGTAATGGTTGCCTGAGGTTTCATCTTGGCAATGGGAAAAGGCTTCATACGGACAAAACAGTATATTCTATAGTGGTTTTCAACTTGCTTTTGAGTAGCAGGTTGCCATTATTTCCTGTGAATTAGGGACTCTGTTGAACTGAACTTTATTAGCAGTAGATTTGCTTTTGCTGTCAGCTTTCCTCAGGGGATCATACCAACACATGACAAAACCATACTTCTCTGACTCGTCATACAGCAGTTTCAGTGGGCGTTAATGCAGATGTCTGGTAACTGATTAATGGGTTTGCATTTGCATGATGTAGTTCTAAGTATTGACAATTTGATCACGTGCTGAACTTTTCCCCCCATTTGTTTCTTTTACAATAAAACATTAGGCTATGAAGTAAAAGAAATCTGAGTCAATATTTATACAAAAAGCCTGATTTTTTTCCTCAAATTGAAAATGAGATTTTTTTTTAATTTAGTTTAAAAAAAGTCTATGTAATCTCTTTGTGCTAAAGACATGTGAGTGATAACATTTTATTGTAGTTTTCATAGTTCCTTGAATTCTCAACAACATTTCTGTATGTATTGTAAGACTGGGGCAGGGTTGGGGGCATGGAGAGGAGAATATTTTACAAAATTAAATTCTATGCCAGACAAATAATCTTTGTTGATGTTTGATGCTGATGTTACACATTTTTCAAAGCATTCTAGGGCTACTACATTTTTTTAATATGAGTGGTTGTTTGCAGAATCAAATATGTAGGACATTGTTTGCAACTGATAAGCATGTTCATCATGCTCATAATGTTTATCATGAGAGGTTGTGATTTTTTTTTTCCTTAGCAAAGGTTACAAAACAAGTCTTATGCATTGCTATGAAGTAATTCCTGAAAAAGATGCTTGCAAACTTTATTTTGATTTGGAGTTTTACAAACCAGCAAATCCTGGTGCAGATGGCAAGACTATGGTCATGAAGTTAATTGAGGTAAACTGGAACAAAGTCATGTTGTAGATGAATTAGTTCTTTATTTCATATGAAACCAAAGTATTTATCACTTTATCTTGATTATGCTATAGTAAAATTTAAAGACTTGTAGACCCAGTGGTTATTTTTAATTAAGTAAAAATACTGTTTTAATTAAAGCAAGGGTTTAATCAAAGTGAGAGACAAAAAATATAATTGAGAGACAAAAATAAAGAATGATGGCTGTTGGACTGTTTTTATTCATGGTAGGTTTACTGACATGTTTACTTTTGAAGATTGTTTTATGTGCTCTGCCACTTTAAAGCTGTAAAACTGAAGGAATGTTTTGATACTCTTTAAAGTGGCATCAATAAAAGTTCCATTCATATGTACCTCAGTTCATTCCCTGTGCCTGCTGATGCAGTCATATATCAAGGCTTAGATGAATCCCTCCTGAAAGTTTCTTTAGATGACAGTTCAGTGGAGTTTAGTTAAATTATGATGTAGAGAGCACCATGTGACTGCATTTACCAATTTGGTACCGAAAATTAAATACCTTTGCTAATTATCAATTGTATTAAATAGTGCAGTTCCCATTTTATTGCATATTTTTTTTGAAAATTAGCTCTCTGCAAGTGCAATATGGCATTCCTGTGTTTTTAGAAGAATATCTTCTGTTTTAATAAAATCTCGTGAGTGGATGTCTGTTTGTGAGACTTCTGTCACCTACATGCCTTTAGCTAGAAATGAACAAAAGTAAGATTATTAAGGTCATTCCTTCATAAAGAACCATTAAATGACATAGAATCTGAAGGCATTTATCCATCATTATCTGAAATGTAGAGATTCCTCAGGTTAGGAAGAGGACTTTGGATTTGCTGAGTGGGGGATCTGAGCTGCTAAAACCCAAAGCTTCCAAGATCTTTAGGTTCTGAGTCCCAGTCCTAAACATGAGTAATCACTAGCTAGCTTATGTAAGGTTTTTTTGGAGCTAATTTAGAGTGAAATGTTTTCTGCTTAGTTATTGTTCATTGGGTCATACCAATGATTTAGCTAAACCATAACACTGAATTGGCTCAACAGTCCTTCATATCATGACAGCCTCCATTACCAGCATTGTCACTGTGGGTGTGAACTGCTTTGTGGTGAAAAACAACCTGCAGGGTAAAGCCACCTAACTAGACTTCCACCTGAGGAACTGAAAGTCTTCTCAGCTTATCACTGTTAGTTAAGTGACTTGCATATTTAAGGAAACACAGTCTACATCAAACTTGGTTAAAATTTGATATGGGTTAGTTTGGATTAAATTAATTGTATGCTCAAAATGAGGGGACAAAAAAGACCTTGGAAAAAATCTAGAATGTGAATTTGTGTTAGGTTTTATAGATACGTCTACTAAAAATGATGGAGTAGAATAACATAATTTATATTTATAATTTCAGCTTGTCAGCCAAAAATTAAAAGAACTTTATGATGTAAATTGTTCATCAAAAGATGTCTTGAACTTGGATTCCAGCACTGATGAAAAGTTTAGTCGGCACTTAATATTTCTACCCCAAAAGACTGTATTTAAGGATAATACTCATGTAGGTAAGTGTGTTCTTTTCTCTTACACCTAGAAGTAAAAGGTGAGGTTTTGACTTTGTACAGTGCCATCTCACATTTGACTATTTATTTTATTGTAATTATATGTGGAAACAAATATGTATTCCCAGCAGAAATTACTGTCTATTTCATTAAGAGTCTTTTTTTCTCCTCTTCTACTTTCTTTTCCTATAATTAGCATGTGTGTTTGTAGAAGTAACTTTTTTTGTGCCTGTATGTTTTATTTACAAAAATACAGGTTTCTATGAAACTGGCAAGTCTGCGACTCCTTCCTTTTTAGGTTAATGTCAGTCTTAACAATTAAAGCTATTGTTATTTGCTCTAAATACACTTAATTTCTGCTCAGCACAGGGTCAAAGAGGCAGGACAAAGATGATTTCAAGCCACCTGTGCATAAACACTGTAAAGAGAAAGCTGAAAGCAATTTTAATTGTTGGTGTAAGTTGGGATTTCTCAGATATGGCATCTCCAATAGAATTGTCAGTGTAGGGTAGTTGTGACTCATTTGTGTGCCCCAGGAGTCCTGTAATAAATTATGAGGATAATGATGATTTTGATGCTTGATATGCTGTGTCATTCTGCTGATATGTAGCATGGAAGGAACAGTATTTCATATTCATTCATGTTCCCCATGGAAGCTTCATCCAACAACTGCAGAATCATCCTTGCCAGTACTCCTTCCACTTCATAGGTTTTTTTCCCCACATCTGTATTTATTCTATTCTCTTGCTTTCTCCCTAGAACTAATTTGGCCTTAAAACTAATGTTTTTTATTTGTCTGTCTTTGGTTTCCATCTAGCAGTTACAATGGGAGTTCAATTACAATAGTAGGAGTTTGAAAAGTAATTACAAAATACTTTTGTGAAAGTAAAAGCAATGTGTTGTTAGAGTAAGCTTTGGTCAAGCTCTTGTATCAGTAAATACACCATGAAGCTGCAAGTAAACATTTCAATCATTCTGAAAGTGAAATTAGGGAAAGCAGTAGTGAGGGGGGACAATCAGAACCTTTTCAGAATCCTGAATGCGAGCTTGTTAATATTTAGGTGGTTTTTTTTAAGATGTTTAGTACAATTTCTTGTGAGGTGTTGGTTTCTCACTTACTGGCCAGAACCATTTTATACAGTGGGCTGGTTGAAAGATTTCTTTTTAAAAATCCAGAAGGGCTAAAAAGACCTTGAACTGCAACCACTTCCATCTTGGTTGTTTTGAAAAATGTTTGCACAGAAACTCAGTAAGTTCTTTCTCAACTCATAAATGACTTTACCTGCTTTTGGACTTTTTTGGTTGTTTTAAAGGTAATTTTGTGAGGACTATTTTGCAGCCTGCCATAAGATTAATGGAGAGTAAGGCTGCTGTGATTCCAACAGAAGAAGCAGGGCATGTTTTCCAGTGTTCTGCAGGAGTTGGATTAGATGATCCTCTTCCAAATCTCACAGCTGCTGAAGATGCTTCTAAAGACTGGCCAGCCATTGCTCACAAAACAAAGGATGTGGAAATGTCACACCAGGGAGAAAATCTGGATTTTTCTTTCCTAATAGTAAATGATAAAGAAGGCAACAACCAACTTTTTGTGGATCTAGGTAAATATAAGTGTTTTTAAAGCTCTCTGGGATGCAACAAAGGTTAAGAATGAGATAGATGTTCCTTAATCTTGATTACAAAGAGTAAGAATAGTGGTGTTCTTACATGTTGTCCCTATGGTGAGACTTCAAATACATGCTGAAACTGGGATCATAAATGCTGTACTTTAAAGGAACCTTAGATTCATGGTCTGTGGAAATTCTTATATTACTACATTTAATTATTTTATTCTGAAGTTTAAAATAATTCTTGCCACACAAGACTAATTTTGTTTTTCCCCTTAAGGGTTTAGTGCTCCCATTTGGATTAAAAGAGGATAGCATATATTGCATTTTTGTTATTTCGGTTGAATTAGAAGCTGCTTAATAATGGAACAAGTCTTACAGGCATGGCTTTCTGTATTTCACATGTATGAATTGAGCTTTCTTCTCCTCACTGGAATGGCAGCTGCTATGTTTTAGTGAAGGAATTATAGAAATTTTGGGTTGGGCATTTCATGGTCCAGCTGGGCTTAGCCTGTTCATGGTAATAGAATGTTACAAATCTCCAGGAGCACACCACCTATAGTTAAACTAGAGTTTGAAAGTTCCACCCTTTTTCAACTCTCTATCTGTTTTTTCTGCTTTTACCTTGTGTTGGGGAAATGAAAATAGCTTAGCACGCTTTTGCACAGCAGTGTGTTATGCACTTCAGGACTTTACCTTGGGTTTTCCCCTCAGAGTCTTCTGAAGAACCCCCATTCCTTCAAATTCTTCTCATGGAATTCAGGATAACTTTTATTGTGGGCCTCTTCAGTATGTCTGATCTACTGAAATGTAATCCCAAACTTGGCTACAGTAGGCTTCTCTGTTACTGACTCAGACAGATTACTTTCACCTACTGTTCAAAATTCTTTCAAGCATATTTGTGAATGGAAATTGTATAAAAACAATTTGTTACTTGTCTCACCTTTTGAGAATTTGTTGTTAGTTCCCCAAAATTAACCATCCTCAATATTTATGTTATACACATTACCTCAAAATTGGAAAGCTAAAGCTGAAATTGCTGAAATACTGAATTATATGAGGCTGCAGTGACAGAAAGCTTTATGATGTTTTTCTTGTATGAGGTCTGTAAGTCCTTTTCTCTTCATGAAAATCAAATGCAACCTGCAAATAAAACTCACCTTCTCAATCAATTATTAGATAGATTATGCAATGTTAAGATAACTGTTCATTGTTTTGTTGTTTTTGAGATTGGAAATGAGATTGGATACAGGCTTCAGGAAAGTTGTGAAGCAGTCCACAGAAAACAGGTTGATTAAGTTCTTCCTGGTTAAAATAATGGTGCAGCTTTTTAGGCTCAGTTGTATTTCAGGAAGTTATTAAAAAAGCGCCAATTTCTTGTACTGAAGGGAAACTTTTAACAATTACAATGTCAGAATGATTAAAATGCCTATGTAGAGGTGTGGAGCATTTGTCTTAACTCTTCTGTAACATAAAAGTGTAAATGTGTGTGTGATCTTGCTTTGTTGCATTTCTTCTGTGGGATGTGAGCCAGTTAGTAACAGTTTCTGTCCATTCATTAGACTCTTAGCTGGGCCTAAGGAAGATTGTTTTATTTACAAGTGCTCAGTATCTTAAATCCTCACCAGCACTGCTGTGTTAAGAAAGATCTGTTTTCCTGTAGGAGTTTATACAAAGAACAGAAATTTCCGGATGTATAAGTCATCAAAAGCAGGAAAAAACGTGATTCTGAAGATAGCAGAGGACAATAATTTTATCCCCAACTGTGAAAAGGATGTTTCCTTGGAAGAAGCATATTTTCTATCCTCTTTAATCTGCAACACTGGGTAACTACTTAATTCAGTCAAATGTATAATATTTTTAAATACATTATTTAATGATAATTCTCCTGCAGCAGTTACAGATAACTATTATGAATGAGCAATTATTCCATTAACATTGTTACAGTGTAATTTAGGAGTTCCTAGTAGAATTTCTTGGTTTTGAAGTAAAAACTTCTTGGGAGTCTCGTTCTTTTGCTAAACCTGCCTTCAGATGTGATACAGCTTCTGTATGCCTCATTTCTCTAGACACACTCAAAATGGCAAAACATAACCATTATTAAGTTTGGTCAGCTTCTGTGTAGTTCTGGAAGCAAAACTTACAGACTTCTAGTCAGTTAAACGTGAGAAGTCTGAATATTTTTCAAAGTAGGATAAGAAATAAAAGGGATTTCTGTATTTTCTTGCAAACCAGATTTCCCATTTGGTACAGACACCTCCTTAGGTGGGGTACTCCTACAGACAATAATCAAGGTTTCTGTATCTAATCTAAACCTCTGATATGTCTTACCCTATCTTAAGAAGATGCTAACTATTGCTGTAGCAGACAGAAGGTTAAAATGGTATCTTATTTTTATTGAAAACATGTATCTGTTCTGACTTCAGGTTTTATATCCTGAAATGTTCATTATCCTGAACTGCTGCCAATAAACCACGTAGTGTATTCAGATCATAGACATCAGCTGAGTCTGCCATAACTATGGATGAGAAATTCTGCCACGTTGAATTTAGACTTCTGTGATCATCTGGCTTCCAGTTAGCAATATGGCAAAGAAAAGCAGTTCATTGTAGAGGAAAAAAAAAATTGAAACCTTCCAAAGGGTGTATTGGCATAAATACTACATCTAGAGCACATCCTGCTGCAGGAATGTGGACCAGCAGTCATTAAATGGCCAGGTCCTGGGACTTGGGCCAGGAACCAAATGTTGCTGTTGTGGACGAGGAGCCCTGGTCCTGTGGTGGGAGTCAGGGAAACTGCCAAAGCCAGGCAGGAAAGTGCACCAGGGACAGGGAAAGGTGCACAAGGAATCACAGAGCGAGCAGGATTGGCAGGGACCTCTGGAGGTCTCCTGGCCCAGCCCCAGGCCCAGCGCTGTGTCAGGTTGTGCCATCCTGTGGGATGTTACAGTGAGCTAATGCTGTACTGTGTTACACTGTAAGAATCATACATTTTCCTTTGTATTGTCTCCTTTCTTCAGAGCGAGTGATGACATAAAAGTTCTGTCATCTGGCTTTTCAGAGGAGGAGAGAAAAATGTCTGCTTTTTTAAACAGTAAAACTACCAGAAGAAGCAGAGGTACCGCAAGCCTTTTCTACTGCATAGAAAAAAAATACTCTTAACTTAGATGTTCTGTGACTTATACACCTGATAGCTTCTAGGAGGGTCCTTCTTCACCTGCCTTTCTGCAGAAGGCAGAGCACATCTGCACTGGAGGATGCTCTGCAGCACCTGAATGCCACTGACCCTCCCCTCCTGTACCTATTGCTGTCTTGCTTTGTCCCCTGGTTTTATTTAGGGGTGTGATGTGATTCAGGTACATTTTATGCCTATGGTCTATGTAAGTGTTACAATGACAAAGTGGCAAACCCTCTAACAGTTTGTGTTTGTGGCCTTTGGTCTAACAGATCCCATGGAAGGTTACCAGGGTTCACCATATCCAGAAATTGATAATTTTGTTCATTCTCTGGTTAATAAAGACGGGCTGCAAGGAGGTAAAGAGACCACCTTACTATTTACAAATTAGTCTTCTGCAGCACTATTTCTAAAGAAGTTAAGGAATAATTTTTTTTTTCCTCAGGGATACGACAATGGAGTTACTTCTCTCTCTCAGAACTACTTATTTATGATATTTCTGGTTACCGTTGGTGTGAAAATATTGGAAGAGCTCACAAAAGTAACAACATAATGTATGTTCTTTAACTATTCAGTTTAAAACAGCTTTATTTATTTTCCTGTTTAACTGTTACTCTCAAAAAATGCAGAGAAAATTCTTATGAATAGAATCAGAAACTGTTATAATTTCTGCTGTGTTGCTCTGTGGGGATACAATGTTTTAATTACAAAAAAAACCCCACAAAACCAAAGAGACTATTTATCCTCCCCCCAAGTTTACTTTGTGATAACTGGACCTTTATTTCTTATAGTTCTATGAAGCAATATTCATGATATTTAAAATATGGGCCCAAAGGTGCTAACATAAAAGTCAGAGTATGTTAAAGCTATTAGGCAGTAGTAGGCTTTGATACTTCCCAGCTAGGAAGCTGAAAAATAAGAAAGCAAGCAGACCTCTTTTGAATTAATTTACAGTGCATCTGAGACTACATGCTTAGGTCATTAAAGTGACTCTGTCATTTGAGTCAATTGAGAATTGCCATTTTAGAATGATAATTCCTGCAACATGAATCAAGATGAGTTTTTCTAGTGACTCTACAAGGCCTCAGACTTCCTATAGTTTTAGCAAAATAAGTGATGGAAAGTCAGGTTTTTAGATTGTTAGAATTACAGTATATAATCAGTATAAATATCTTAACTTAAAAATAATTTTATGTAAGATTTAAAATCACTGAAACATAAGGAATGTGGTTTTGAGAAATAAGGATATTCAAAAAACCCCACACCAATGAACTTGCTGTTTCTCAAGTGAGTTGGTTGAAGTTTGGTGTTTCTAAAGCACAGTTGTAAAAGCTGGGTGGCCTAATCAGCTGACGGAAAATAGTGATTTTATTTGGCTTTTATAATGCAATTATCTTTAACAGCAGCAGCAACAAAATCTTATCTTACCGTCAAGTCCCATATGCTAATCTTAATTTGGTGACTTTTTCTGCCAAGCTTAATGTAATGAAGTTGACTAAATTTCACTTTTAGATGTTAGTCTTAAAAATTTATTGAACTTAAGAGATCTGAAGTTTACTAAAAATCATACAAAACAAGTATGTAGTAAGTCTGCCAGAAGTATGAAAGCAATATCCACAGCTGAGGACAAATAAAACCTGTTCATTTAGTGTTAGAGTTTCCTACTGTATGAATTAGCTTCATTTATGTACTGTTATTAAAAAACTAAATAATTTCATTCTTAGGATTCTGGTAGATCTAAAGAATGAAGTCTGGTATCAAAAGTGTCACGATCCTGTCTGCAGAGAACAAAACTTCAAATCACAAAGTAAGTAGCCTGTGATCTCAATTATATTTAATACTTTTTGGAATGTTAACTTTAATTAATACCTTGTATTTGATTTAGGTTTTCCATTACCACCTGGGATATGCCTCCCATCTCTTTTCAAAGAGGTACGTTTTTGTACTGCTGAGATGCTTGAGTTCTTGTGAGTCTCTGGAAGTCCTTGGATATTCCCACTAACAACCCAGTCTGCTGGGAGAGCTCCACACACTGTTGCAGTGGTATAGAAGAGATCCCCAGAGCAGACGTGCTGGTGTAGCAGCTCCATATAGTCATTTTTAAGTTCTCCAGCAGTACTAAGTTACTGGAGTTGCCTAACTTCACCTGGGACTAAAGACCATTATTCTGTTCTGATGTGAACAGCAGTTCCTAACCTCTAAGCCACAAGGCTGCTCCAGGTGCAGAACAGAAAAACTGTCCAGGTCTAGCTCTGCTGTGCATGTCTGACTTCATGCTGGGCAAGGTAAAATAGAACTGGTTCTGGAACATGTGAGTCAGTCAGAGTCAAACATAAGTCAGTGACCCACACTTTTGAAATTCATTTATCTCCATTTTAGTGTATTGAAACAGCACGTTTCCCCAAACAGGTAGAATATCTCAACTGACCTGATACTGCACCTAGACTCTACACCCTGAACTTACAAGTTTTTCCACTGCTTAGGCAATAAGAGTTGGCATTTTTGCAACTTTTAAACTGAAATTTACAGCTCTAAGTGTCACACAGCAGAATGGCGTGTTAAGCTTTCTCAAGCAGCTCATCAATAGCTATTAGTGTTTTTTCACAGAAAGTGTCATTTAACTCTTTTCAGGTACTGACTGTATCTTTGAACAGACACTAAAGTTAGTCTTGTATTACTTTATGAAGCTGTGTTCAAGAGGCTACTTGCATGGTGCTAGAAAAACAACATCCTTATTTTGTTATGCATGTTCTACTCCTATTAAAATAGGCTTCCACAGCTTAATGTGGGTATCCATGAACATGCTGCAAATCTTGTCCTGTTGGCCAGCTTTGTGCACTATCCATTCTGTGTGACAGCACAAGCTCCAAGCCTGCAGAGCAGTTAAAGGTATGAAGAGTATTTTCATATGGAGTAAGTAGTGTTCTTGTTTCTCAAAGGAAGAAGAGTCCATGCTAATGGATGACAGGGGCCACACAGAAGGAAAAGTAAATCCACATTCTAATGTGTCAGACTTGTCAAACAGCGAGTGGGAAAACACAAGTGATGATGCCTGTTTCCTAGAAGCTGCTGAAGACGTGGAACTAGCTGAAGCTGCAGATGATAGTCTGAATTATGCCATGGAAGAAATCTCGGATGAAGTTCTTTTGGAAGCTTTAAGGAGAGAAGATACCTGCACTAAAGAAGGCAGCTGAGCACAGGCCTGGCCAGCAATGAATGACATTTCTGTGTCATGTGCTGGTGTGAAAGGTCCTGTGGGGTAGTTCACAAGTACCACTCGAGGGCTGTAAGACAAAGAATGGAGTGGCTGGCAGGAGGAGATCACGGAAGACTACCTGGGGGCTGAAGAGGATTGGACTAAATAACTCATCCTGTATGCTGCTCCAAGCTTAGCACTTTTAACGCTCTTTGCTGTACAGTTTCTATTTTGTTAGTTATGTCTTTATGTCCAAGTTTTATTGAGAAGCCAACAAAACAGACTTCTTCATTTCCACAAACAGGATGAAATAAATTATTTCAAATGCTAATTTAATAAAAAGATTTGTCTATTTGTCTTTTTTCAACCAAAGTCTGTGTTCTCTGTATGAATATATTCCCTTCAAGACTCCTTTAATAGCACAAGATTAACACCCAACACTGTTCAGAGTACAGAAGTTTTATTATGTTAACTGGGATTGCTACTTCCTTTCATTGATACTCTAAGACTATCTGACAATAGAAAGATACAATCTTAAGTCACTGACTTCTTTTAAACACTGAAACAAAATAAGAGTAACTGATTAAACAAGCTTTAAGCACTGGCAGTCCTAATAACTGTTCCTACTGAATGTCAGAAAGTCTTAAAAAGACACTTAATTTTTCTTTGATCTCTGCTCTTTTTTTACAGCCAGAGCCTCTTCCAGTTTCATATTGATATTCTCAAAGTGCCCTTCTGCTCCTAGAATTCTCCGAGACTCCACCAGAAGAGCAGGGAGGCTGGAAGTTCCATACTGTTGATAAGGAAATAAAATTGCAAGGCAATATATTTAACTCTTGGAAAGTTCACTTACATATCAGTATTTATTCTTCCTCTGTCTAAAATGGCGCAACTTGACTTTTAAAAGTGAACAACAGCCAAAATCAGAGTGTCTTCTGAAACGTGAGGATTTCCCTTACATGTGGCAGGTGAGTAAGCCTTGTCCACAGAAAAAACCATGCCAGGTCCTGGGTACAATGGGAACGAGTTCCAAGGTGATGTGAGAAGTTACCCTGGTCATGAAATACCAGCACTGTTCTTAGCATTAAATATCTTACATGGGAGTGCCAGAGCTTTCCCTACTTTTGAACAATAACTACAGAAATTTTTGAACAGTAACAACCGAAAAAAATTATTACTTCTGTCTCACTGTTAATCTTCAATTTCTATTAAAAAGTTGCAACTAAGGACTACTGTTTCATTTCTATGTCCTTTGAATTCTTAGACACTGAGAGCAAGGCAGCAGAATCCTCTCTGAAATACTTCAGCTTCTAACATGAGACCAAAAACACAAGTGAGATGCTACAGTACAGTTCAGCAGTGATTTTCAAGTTGCTTCCACAAAGACAATTAACAAAATGCTGCTACTTAAGAGATGTTAATAAATACATTTCATAAATTAAAATAAAAACACTAATAAAACTGAAACGTGCAGATTATGTACTTACTACCACTTTTGCTTTTGGGTTTTCTTCTCTATAATCCAAACAGTTTTGCTGTAGCTCCTTTAAATCAGTAATTAATTCAATTGTTTGCCTCAAGGAAGATTTCCTTTCCCGTACCTCATCATATTCTCTTTGTAGTTGTGTCAGTTGTGGTTCAGCTCTGAAAAAGATCAAGACTTTGATGCTTGCATCTGCATATTTATTGCATGAGTAACTGTGACCCTATTTCCTCTGAAGGAGTTCTTAAAGGTTGGTCAGAAATACAAATCAGAGGTTACTATAGGGTAGTGTTTCATTAGAACAAGCATATTACTTAAACAGAGACATGAGTCCAAATCCACCAAAAAGACCCAAACCTCTCTTTTGAGTCTGACAATGCAGTCACTCCTTCTTAAGCATGTAAGTTTTTCAAGTGTAGTTTCTTAAATAGAAGATGTTCTGCTTCTGCACACCCCTGCCTGCAAGCTCAGTTGTTCAGTGCTTAGGCTGAAGCCTTTTCAGGATCTACAAACTACCCACACCTCTGCTAAAATACGCTGGAGTGCTCGATCCACTGAAGTAGCACTCCAAAAACTGAGCACCAAC
Organism: Lanius collurio; assembly: GCA_020086605.1. Taxonomy (NCBI): domain Eukaryota; kingdom Metazoa; phylum Chordata; class Aves; order Passeriformes; family Laniidae; genus Lanius; species Lanius collurio. The sequence goes on along the minus strand of JACBWW010000228.1, from coordinate 50,698 downwards.
AGCGATTTTCATCCGGGGTTGCAGAAAAAAAGGTTTCTTAAAATGATCAAAAGATTAAAATACAACATCTAAAAAACTGTAGGCAGCTTTCAGTCTGTGAGGGGGCTCAAACCATTTTGAGGGATGACTTCAAATTCTTCTCTGGCAAAGTATGTCAACAGTACTACAAAGAAAAGTGCCTCTCATGGCCATAGAGCAAAGGTTTTTATGCTGTTTTTGTGGATCCAAGTCCACGGTTCCCTACAGAGTTACCTTACAGGGTGGATGTTAAATGCAGCTTCAGTATAAAGCGTGTCACCAGCAACCCAAGGGATTTGGGGAAGCCTAATGGTTTTCCAAAGAACATAATTCCTGTGGTGTGTATCTAAATGACACTTAAGATTAATGCCAAGTTAGAGAAGGGGAATTGTGTGCCCACAAGAGAAGGAAGCAAACCATGTACTAAGAGCTACCCCTGCCAAACTGCAGAGGTGAAATACAATCTCCCACCTCAAAACCAAAAAAGTCCTCTGGATTAACTTTGTAAATTTATGATCCAGCACCTTTGCAATTCAAATCATAACACTGCTGTTCTCCCTATGAACACATGGTGTGAAACACCCTTCAGCAATTAACTAGCTAAGAGAACTTGCAAGAATGACTGTCTAGGCAACTGAAGTATGTAAAGGAGAGGTTCTCATGAGCTTTTATAAAAACAAAAAGCAAGGCAGCAGTAGTTTCATCAAAATAAAAGGAAAGAACAAAAAAAGTTACTTTCCTTTCTGAGTTACAAGATAGCAGACTCCTTAAGTTCTTCAGGCTATTACTGTGCATTAGAAACACACCCAATTAGCTCTTCTCTGAGTTGCACCAGTTGCTGCCTCTTCTTTTTGATGTTTGTTATTGCCTGAAACAAACAGTGAACAAAGTCTGAGAGACAGTTACTAAAACTTCAAAGGGCAAACAACTCAAATTACATTGCCTTTATTTTATCTGAGGTTTTATAGAGATTCTCATTGTGGAGGATTCTAAGATACCAGACCCGATAAACTGCCATATTTTACTAAACACTTTAAAGCTGTTTAAAATGTCAAACTCTTATTTCCATCCAAAATTTCTCTTCAGAAACACTGGATTTACAAGCATACTAAAGGAGGTTGTGACATTTTGATTTCAAACATTATCAACTCTAAGAGGCTTTAGTTTTAAAAATGCAAATTAATACAAATGTATGTTCAGGATGATTGGCATAACTAAGTACGCTTTCTTTACTATAACATACAATTTAAAAGAAAAAAAGGAACACACAAAACTGATCAAAGAATTAAATTTAGCAACTAAAATTTTCATTTTAAACAAATGGCTAAGGGGAAAACTAAGGATAAATCTGAGTGGCTGTGAATGCTAGGAGTGTATTAAGATTTTCATTTTACATGCAGAGCAGCTTACCATAACACCTCAAGTCAACAAGACTTTAGCATATAAACTGCTACTTCTCAGGATAAGCTTTATGTTGACTTCATTTGTTAAAGCTATTTTGCCATTGAAAATTTTGCACATGTTAATTTGGGCGAAAATCCAGGCAGTGCCTAAGCTGCTCTTAAATCTCTCTTCCGTAGGGCATTCACCTCTCCCTGATGAAACCACTGCAGATTTTTCTGCCCCTACACTAGTGCCTCCTCCTGTCAACATTCCTGCTGCATGTTCAGTGAACTACTGCTTACTCTGAATGAAGAGAGGAGCTGTCTTCCTCTGAACAAAAATTCTGCATCTATTTAGGGAATGCAGTTGCCTGAGACTTCCCTTCTTTAAATTAAGCAACCCAATTCTATCCTCACAGGTTGCTATCTTTGTTACTCTCCTAAATTTTAGATTCATTTATGTTTCTTTAAGGTTAGCTCTCATTATTTAACCAATTATAAGCCTCTCCAGAGGCCTCACCATTACTCATTAAAAAAACCCTAACCAAAAAGCCAAAAGAGTAACTGATATGCATAGATCTTACCCATCCCAATGTGCATTCCTTCTTTTTACAGCATACAGCAGTATACATATGGAGTTTGCAATCCACCACATTTACTCAGAGCTTTTCCAGAAAGACCTCTGGTGGTTCCCTAGGCTCTATTTGTGCAGTTGATTCTGAGTACAGCACACCTTTTTGTCAATTACTTTATTTCTTCCAGTGAAGTTCTTGACACTCCAATGCCCACAACGGTGTATGCTGTATAAGGTAGCGATATGTATTTATTTACCTTAGCATTCTTTTGCTTTGTGTTCTTTAATTCCTGGACTCCTGCTATCTACAGAGAAGAAAAATTACAGATTGACTATGAATCTTGAGTTCATCACTGTCCTCCTAAAAACATGGTTGCAAGAATTACTTTGGAACAATGTAAAAAGTTATTTAAAAAGCCAACTCTGGTTCAAAGGGACATCACCGGTTGTGTATTGGTTCTTTCCTCTCTCCTCATGCCAGAGGAAAACTGTTGCACAACAGGAGTTAGTGCAAGTAATATTCTTTGTACCAATTACTGCAATACTACCCACCTTAATTTTTCTATATCTTTATATGGATGTATAAATCTGGTACTTCTAACACTTGTTACTTCTAATGAACCACTCAGAACTATAGCTTTAATACTTACCCATTGTACTTGGCACAACTCCTGCAAAGTTCTGAGTTTATTTTACTCATCATAAACATCTTAATCTTTCCAGCCCATAGGCTTATCACAGAATCACAGAAGGGCTCAGGTTGTAAGGGACCACAATGGGTCTTCTGGTCCAACCTCCCTGCTGAAGCAGGCTCATCCTAGAGCATGGGGCACAAGATTGTGTCCAGATGGTTCTGGAATATCATACACTTAGTTATGTTCAAAATGTTAATTTAAAAAGCATGATTTTCCCTGGACTATGTTAAAGGCCTTACTCAGAAGTCACTGAGACAGCGCAAAAACGAAATCATCAACCTTTTAAAACTCTAGTCCATGAGCTTTCCAACAGTGTTTGACTAGCTGATGCTCATTTAAATTATGCAGTTCACCAGTTTTACTACCTAATGATTTAGATATAACAAACACTTGAGAATTATTGGATGCTTCCCTACTCTCAAAAGGTGACAATTTTGCAAAGTACTTGCATGACAGCAGTACTGTGTCTAGAGGCAATTCTTGTGAAAGCCTGCACAGAGGGAGCCAATCGTAACCCACACACAACAAATAAGTGTTTTCATGTTACTTACACTAACAAGAGATTGGAAACTTTTACATCTTGTAAAATGTATGTGTAAAGGGCAATATAAAACCATGGGTACTTTGACCACATAACTGATTTTATTTCTGGTGTACTTACAAGATCAGTGATTTGGTTCTTGAAAGCAGAAGAGAAGTCATTGATGGCCTTTCTGCAAATGTTTGAGTCTATGCTTTGTCTGGAGAAGTCAGAGGGACAAAACACAATCCATTTGGTTTAGTAAAGGGGAAATCTCATCCAAAACCCTCGCTTTGAGTAACAAAACCCAAAGTGAAACAGCTAGACAACTGCAGATCTTTCATATACTAGCAATAGCTTCATTTCTACCTTGAAAAACATCAGCTGAGATGTGCTGTTCATGTTTGGAAAAATATCAGATTCCTGGAGACCATGTCAAGATCACATGTGAAAAAGCATTTTTATCATAGAAACTTAATAATCATTAACATCAGAACGTAACCATGCAATACTGACAGGACAGCCCCTTAGCTAAACCACAAGGATTTCTTTTTAAAACTTGGAATATCCAGTCATGGGAATATTTACCTGTAATCTGCTGCTATCTTCTCAACTTTGGCCAGAACAACATCCAGTTCTGTAATATCTCTAGGAGATCTCTTCAGCTCTTTGGGACACCAAACCTGTAGAGAATGTGGGCTATCCACTGGAACAGCAGAATAAACATAAGTATTGCACAATTCAGGTGCACATTGTAAAACAACAGAAAAACTATTGTGCCCACCATCAAAATAACCATCTAAAAGTTATAAATATTTTTACATGAAATTTGAGAAGAGGGATATATAAATTATTCCATCTGTCTTTGGCTGAGCAACTGTGATAGATTTATCTGGGAGCACCTTAGAACTGGGATGATCAATGATATGTAACTTAATTCTTATTCTTTATTGATTCAAGCAAGCCCAGGAATACATCAGTAAACTAAGTAATACACTACACAGGGTAAACATGATTTTTTGTGCTCAAAAACTATTAGCCTGAATTTGCAACTTGCATTACTCAAAGGCTCATGAGCTTTTATATTTGTATGCATTCTTTTATCAACACCACGTATGCTTCAAAAACCCACTATACAGAGATACATTTCTTTAAACTTTGCTATAGTATTATTAACCAATGCCACTGAAAGCTAAACCATGTTTCTTCGCACACTCCCCAATGTAAATCTAGTACTAAAACATGACTGGGTTCTGTTCCAAGGAAACAAGATGGCACAAGAGGCAGTTTCTCCTATTGAAAAATGCTACTGACACGAAGCTCCCTGTCTCAAGGGTCTTTACACCGACAGCTGCACCACCGCTGCAGGCAGGGGCACTCCAAGTTCTGCCCAACAGCTGCTGCTCCAGCCTTCCACACCAAGGAATGTACTGACACCTCAGCCTCATAGCTGTGCTTTCCAGCCTTCCCTCCAAAGGGAACCAGGCTGCCTTACAGGTATAATGCACACCTATGCTTTACTCCTCCAGGGGAGGAATAGGCAAATCCACAGGGATGCAAACCATGGGGATCACATGTGGGTCTATACCAACACTGAAACTAAAACTTCCCATTTCTAGAAGCACTATGTTGCTACATTCCAGAAAAGAAAATCATTGAAAAACTTTGGTCTTGAATGAAGAAAAGCTATATGGAAGTTCTGAAAAGTCTACTTTACCAGAAGGATCTGGTGTGTTCTCCTCTGAAGGCTTCTTCTTTTTTGTCTGGAATTGAGTATTATTCAGAGTCTTCTGTGGTATGAAAAACAGATTAACTTCCAGAATAAACCCTAGGTTTACTCATCTAAACTCCTGAGAGATGGCAATAAGGCAGCATGCAGAAGGCATTTCTTGACTGAAGCATCAGTAACATATCCTTCAGCCTGTTTCACCAGTCCCAGCCCAGTGGTCACCCTGCTGCCTGACTGCACTGGCTACCAACCTGTCAGCCACTGGCCCTGCACCAGGGCTGGAGACATCCTAAGGAGCTTAAGGACCCTCAGTTCAGCACAGTCATTGCCCAGGATTAACATTTCTCTGCTCAACAGTGCTTGCACACCTTCCTCTCACCTGCCTTCTATCCCAACCCTCTCTCTGCTTTGACTGCTTTGTGACACCAAGAGCCCTTCTGCAAGAGTGCTGCAGGCATCCAGCCTATTGATGAAAGACTAACACTGTACTGAGTGTACAATCCCAATAAATTTCAATACATAAAAAAGTCTTGTTCCAACTACTGCAGAGCTGCTTTTATCATAGGTTACTTTCTTGAGCCTGCAGACAGTTGTGTCCCCCTGTATGTCTGGCAGCTAAGTGGGCCAAAAGCATTTTACGTTAATTGTGGATGAAGTGTGGCAAAACACTTATTCAAAACTGAATGGCTTTTCATTCCAATACATATTCAAAGTTAATTTTATCAATATCATTTTTCCCATAAGTCTGTTTTGCTTCAATACCAAACAAGTACAAAGGATTCATATTGCATCTAGTATGCCATTCCTTGAGAACATATATTTTAGGTGTGAAGAATATATTTGAAAAAAGGAAAGAACATACTCCCAAATGAGCAAGAGAATAGGCCACAAGAGCCAGAAACACCTCGCTATTATATTCCTTGTTGATATGATGACTTGTAGCTTTAAGCATTTCACTTGGCCATCTCACAGGAATACTCTGAGGATTGATTATTTTGGATACAATTCAGTACTAAGAAACAAACAGAATGTCTTCCTCTCCCCCCACCCTGTAACGCAGGCATGGCATGAAGTGAACTAAAATTAAATTGACTGATAATACTCATGCAACTTTTTCTGTACCACAGCCTCCTTAAGGGGTTCCTCTCCAGCATCAGCCGCGTTGAATTTCTGAACATCACCATCAGAAGGCTTTGAGTGACGCCGTTTTTTACTGGGAAAAGGAAAACACACACTACTACCCTCTGAGAAAGAATGATCTTCAACCATATGCACACCAAAACCTTGTGTTTTGGGGATCATTCTATACAGCGATGTCTCATACAAGTTCTATTAAAGCAAATTTAACAGATGAGAAATATACTAACATTTGAATTAAAATATTTAAAAAATAATTTTCTTTGTTACATATAATTTAACTGGAATGTTTTTGCCTTTTAAACTAAAAATCTAAAGACAAAATTAAATGCTGACAACTTTATTTTTTCCACCAGACCTTTTGTCTGTATTTTGCCTTTGTGGTGCCAAAACACAACCGAGTGACGCGTTTTGTGAATGTTCCTCTCCATAAGCATCCACAGCAGTACTGTGCAAAGGGTGGTCTATAAAGAACAGAAAATAAACCGTATGAACACCTCTCCTATCTTTTAAGGCAAAGAGCACTGCCTGCCATTAAGCATTTAGTTAGAATATTTGTGGTTTGCTAACTAATAAAAAGGAAGTTCCCGTTACAAGTATTATTTGAAGATTATGAAAAAATATGCAGTGAAAAGTTTCATTGTTTCTGTACCCATTCACCTGCTATTTCTTTACAAATCCAAACCAAAGGTAGCTCAGCAGGTACTCACAGCACAGAGCAAGCAAAACAGTTGGCAGTTTGTTTCAAGTCTCTCTTTGCTATGGCAGACGTAAAACTTCTACACATTTAAATAACTACTTTTTTTTAATATAAATTTTAAGCTGCTTTAGTGGATGCTATAAGAAGGCAATTGCTGCTGCTAAAGAATATTTGTAAATGTAGAATTCTTGAAGGTAGCTACCAAAATGGATTAGAACTCTTGAGAAATTTAAGGTTTTAGCATGCCTTCCATAGCATAAATTTCTTTTTTCAAGCCAAAAAACTTTTGTGTTAGTTTACATTACTGTCTGAGGTAATCCTTTTTATACTCTAAACATATTCCACAGAAATAAGGAAGTGTTTTTCATTTTGCAGCCTTCCCTTATAAACAACCCTTTTGCTATATTGTTTTTTATAGTTCATTTTCAGTGCTGTTCCTAATAGCCACATTTATATTTCCAAAATTTTCTCAGAGTAATAACCACGACAGTTGAGAAATAGCTCAACATTTTCTCTACAGCTTCTAATTACACTGTTTTTCAAAAAAACCTCATATATATACAGATAGATATAACAAAGGACTCCACACAGGAGCATCCACTCCATCTAAATTGATTCTCTTCCTGTGTATTGAGGCTTCATTACACAAGTCCAATACAAAGCATGGAAGTGGTTTTAATCCTTCACCAAAATTTGTACAGTTTGATGTTATTTTTTTAAGCAACATTGAAAGTAGCAGAACGACATCCCTGAGAATGTCCAAGTTTGCTGCCATGAATACTCTTACAATGATAAAAATTTCACTTCATAATTTGTGTAATTTAATAAAGAATAAGTTAAGATATTGAACTTTGGTTTTCAATGGTAAGTTCTTACACAACTGCAATATTATGGTATGTGAAATTCTACCATTCAGACTATAAAGGTGGAATAGCCAGTATTTTTCCACTTTTATTTGCACATACTACAACATTATTCTTGTTACTTCCTAAATTATGGAAAATAACACAAAGTCCAGTCTGTCTCTCCTATCCATTACTTTCTCTTGCAAAGAACCAAAACGTTTTCCTAGGTAAGCACTGAAGTATTTTTCCCATGTGGTTGGTCTGTAAAAAGCACACCTTAAATGACATTCAAGTTAATACTAACCAAAGGAATCATCAAGCTCCTCAAGTTGATTTGTTCCTGATACCTTCAATATCCTTGAGACATCTGGTTCCTCAAGAGGAACTGATTTCCAACGAAGATTGGATTTGGCTTTGTGCTCCTGGGTGGGTATGAAATTAAGAACCAGTTTATCCAGCTTTTTCAAGTGTACAGCAGTTTAAATATGACAATGGCTTTCAAGAACATTTGGCCAGAAGTACATTAAACCAGAACCATATTGACTTCTGAGCTATGGCATAAGGATTTGAAGCACATTTTTTCCTCAGGCTATGGGTTTTTTCCCCTAAGAGAAGTGATAATAGAAAACGTGTATATTCTATCTGTTACTGTGTTCTACTGCAAGCTTTGTCTTATTTCATAAAAGTGTACACCCTAGAAATCTTATAACACTCTAATACTTGCTTTCTAAGATCTGTAGTCTTTTTCTTTCCAGGCTTTAAAATATTTCTTCTTTCATTCGATATCACATAAATTTCCATCCTGGCCCAAATCAATTACTTTCACTTTAAGAAACTGAAAAGCTATAGTGTAACTTCTTATACAAAAGTAGGATTTATAAATCAAGGATTACAGAGACACTTCTGTAAAGCAGAAGAGTGAGAATGACACTAGTTTATAAAACAGTTGTGGAAACAGTTGTGTGCCATTCATACCACCTGTGAGTGACTGTCCTCACTAATTTCTGTGCGTACCTGTAGGGTGAATTATAACCAGAAAAGACTGACTTCTGGAGCTTTTAAATACTATCACGATGAGGTCTCCCCTCGGCCTCCAGCTGACAGACCAAGTGACCTCAGCCACTCCTCCCACGGCTTCCCCTCAAGGCCTTTTATCGTTTTCCTTGCTCTCCTTAGAACACTCTCTACAAAAACAAAACACTGGCTGTTTGAAGTCTGCCCAACCTAGCAAAACTTACCTCTAGCTTAGAGCTGGTATGATTCTTCTTCCTTTTCTTCTTCGAGGACATTTCGCTGTTCACTATATGCTGCTGAATAAAAAAAACGAGGATAAAGCCAGTGATTTGTCCCCGATACAAATCACCTTTCTATGACTGTACTTGGGAGAGAACGGGAAATCTTCGTTACTTCAAACTATTCTTTGTTAATTGAAGCTCTGATGCTCAGCTCACTTCAGAAGCAGTAACACTCCCTTCCTCGGCCGAGACCGACGTGGAGGTTATGTATTTATGCCCGGATGGATGCACACAGCATATGCCAAAGCCGAAGTGGGACGCTGCAGCCCACGGCTGTCCCTTGGCCCCGCCGCAGCCCCTCTCCCGCCCGACCCCGTCCCCGCCCCGCTCGCCCCCTCAGGGCAGCCTCCCGCCCCCCCGGGAGCCGCGCGCGCCGCCGGCGGGAAGGGACGGGGCGGGGCCGCCGGGCCGGAAAAGGAAGCGGGACAGCGCCGGCCGCGCCTGGAGTTAATTCAATGTTCCGGGGAGTTTGTTCAACCGCTGCCCCTCTGAGTCGTTTTCTCTTAATTACTCTGATTAAACACAAAAAGCAAACCACAAAAACTTCCCCTTTTCTTCCCGCCTCCCTCTCCCTGAACTGATGCTGCGCCTCTGGAAAAGCAAGCGAAAGACATCGCTTCTGCCAAGGTAAAACGAAAGCTACGGTCAGCAACAGTTAAGAAATTAAATTAAACCGCGCAAAAATAGTGCTTGCGTTAAGGGTGCGCTAAAAAAATTAGAAAAAAAAAAGGAAGAAAAAGTAGGCTGTAGCTTGAAAACTTCTAATTCCATCCCTGACACCTAAAATTAAGAGGAGATTTAGCAATGTCAAGTACCGTCAATCGGAGGGGCCCTTTTGATGCCACACCTCTATCCATCGGAGGGGGTGACACAGACACACACACCCCTCCCTTTGTTTTAGCCGTTTGGGCTGGCTAAAGCCAGTGAAATAATTACTTTAGGCTTAGGAGGTGGCACATTCTCTTTAGACTGCTATCTAATTTGCTGGCTACAGCAGCCAGACCCATGAGCCACACAAAAGACAGTACAATTTTATTTCTGTAGTGATAGGTTTCTTCAATAAAATGTTGTTAAGAACATAAACCTTAGATCCAGTTCTCACCCCTCTCTCAGCTATCTCCAGTAGGAGAGGTGTGGTGACACTTCCCTCTCTTTCCAAGCATGTATGTTATTGAAAAAGTGACAAATTTGGTTTAGGGTTTCCTTCAGTGTGGAAGGAATGTATAGAGGAACACACAAAATTACTTAAGAGGAGAAACTCTGCAATGGGTAGGAACAGAGGTTTGCTTAGTATCTCACAGTGACATCTATATTCACATGGAGCTTTAAACAGTGTCCAGGTGGTGGTGCTTCATTTACCCTGGTCTGGTAACTCTGCCCCTGAAATCTTTCATACCATACCCCTGGATTTAAGCCAAATGCATGTGTGAGGGCAGGAATAAGGAAACCCCCTACCACCCAGGAGCTGATAAAAGTTTCAGAAAACTCCAGCTTTCACTCAAGTTCAAGTCATTTGAGGTGATGGTAAGAACACGACTGTCAGAAAAAAGACAAAAAAATATTAAAGATTTGCTTGTTTAGTAATGTACTGAAAAAGCAAGTTACATACAACAGCATCCCCTTCTTACAAATATTGGCCAACACTTTAAACATGAAAAGTCACTTTCCAAATGTTAAAATGTAAACAACCGCCCTTTATACTGTATTTAGGATGTCTGTAGCAGTGGTTTTACAGCTTGTCAGTTAGAATATTATACCTGGGCTTGTTAGTCAGCAGCATTTTTCCTTGATAAACAAACACATCACAGCATTGAAATGCAGAAGTATTTATTTTGGTTTCCTTCATTGGTTTTGAAAATTGTTTTGGTTTTATAAAACATAGAAATAGCCAACACTAAGCAAACATTTGAATTTCAATGTAACAAACTACTGCTCTAACAGTTGACTTGGATTTGTGTACCTGAATTGCATACACATATGAAATTATGCTACAGAGTAGTGCATTACAATCACACACAAATCTTAGTGCAAACCTTGTTGTGCTTGTATTTTACATATATCCATGTTTTCAAAAAACAGCAATGAATGTTAATGCAAAACCAACTCTGTTAAGGATAGCAAAAGACTTATGCTGTAATAAGGCTTATTTCTGCTGATTTTTCAAACAGAAGATAATAACTAGTTATTATTTTGCAATTTATCTGGGAATTAATTAGGTTTTTCTCCCTGAACAAATACCTATTCTGGGCCAACACACAGTTCTGTTGGCATATATAAATAATTCCAACTGCTGCAAAGCATCAGGCAAAAACATTCTACCTGACCTATTTTGCTATTCAGTGAAGAATACTCAGTGGCTCATACATAAAGCACAGAAAACAGAGGTTATGTCAGAAGCTCTTCCACTTACAGAGGGCCTGGCGCATTTTTATAAAATGCATTTTAAATACAAGTTCATTACAGGGGAACAAGTGGCTAGTACAGATGCAACATTTACCCTGACTGTTAGCATAGCCCAGCCTCCTGATTTGGTTTTTAGGTCTTTAGTGTTCTTGCCAGAGTTGGGATCTGCTCATTTGCACGGCTGGCACCACTCCAGAATCATGCTAATGTACCAGAAGCTACACTTGCTGAATGAACTGCATCCACACAGTGCAGAACTACCATATGCAGACTTACTCTGAGGAACTTCTATTCATCAGTCTTCTTTGTGTGGAGTGCTGACTTCTACCTCATAGAAGTACATCTCATAACTGGCTGCAGATGTAGAAGAGAGCTGCAGCTCAGATGCCTTGCCCCAGTTAATATTGTGATTAACAAAAGATGTGATACCAGCTATGCAACTGTAAGGGTTTGGGTTTTTTGGTGGTTGGGTGGTAGGGTTTTTTTGAACAGATTAAGTAATTTTTCTGAGGATGCAAGATACTTAGAGGCATTTTCAAAGCTGCCAAATCCTTGTGTGGAATTGACAACTGCAAAACACACTGCAGACAGCAAACATGCTGGCAATAAAACCTTAGTTCCTTGGTGAAAGTGAGTTCCATTTTTGACCAAGGAAATATTAAATAACTTACATATAGTTACCATTTATAGTTAAGGCTCTTTTTGGAAATTGTAGGTCACCATAAAAACAGTATGCAACACAACTTGACAGTAAGGCAGTGTTCCATTTCTTCAATGTTCCTATGGCAAGTACCCATTTTTGTACAAGTTAATGATTGCACAGTTTCCTTCCCTATTTTTGCTGTAGTCAAAATACAGATATGAAGGCAAACAGTAGACAGACATGTGCCACTTTCCTCATTCCATTCACAATTACATTTTGGCATTAGCATAGAGTTCATCTATCTGTGACTGGAAGTATTTTCGCAGTTCTGGTCTCTTTGCCTTCAGTGTTGGTGTCAACAGCCCGTTTTCAATAGAAAACATTTCAGTGTGCAGGAAAATGTCCTTCACCTGGAAAATAAAAAGTTACTAGCCAAGTTGTATTCCTTGGAATAGACAACACTATTAAAAACTTGCCCAAACATCATAACAAAGCCCATCACTTGAGAAGTTTTCCAGAAAGAAATTAAAAGGAATTTTTGGAGAATCAGATCTTATTGGTATTGAGAAGTTTAAAGAATGAGGTATTTGGTTCTCACGAGCAACATACCTGTTCAAATGACTTCAAACCAGATTCTTTCCCAACTCTCACCATGTCCTCCAGAATGTGTTTTTTTACATCCTGTGGATACAGAAATACAGTGTATAGCTTCAGTCTATAGTTCATGGTTGCATAAGCATCAACTTGAAGAAGTTGATACAGAAAGCTAACTGTTCAGTTAGATATGCCTTACCTTGTTTTTGCATAGCTCTTGATAGGAGCCTTCAACTCCCTTTTTCTTGGCCCAGTTGTGCAGAGTATCAGGATCAGGTACCACAACAGCTACTAAGAAGGCCTAAAAAAAAAAAAAAAAATGCTTGACAAAAATTCCCAACAATTCAAGTCAACACTTTAGTTGCTACACATTTCTTACTAGTCAGCTAGGCTTTGGGGAGCACTTCTGATCCTGCTGTCAAGGCAGCAGCTTTCTGCTACCTGAACTCAGGACTGCAGTTCAGAAGCTGAACTGAAAGAATTGCTCTTAAGAGGCACATTTCATTTTACACTTGAAAATCTCCAAGATATCCAGGTTCTTTCTTGGTGTGCAGGGGTTTGTTTTGGTTTTTCTTTGTTTGTTGGGTTTTTCCCCTGCACACTGTTAGCAATTTATAGTCACTCATTAAGATGCAAATTAGTTCAGCTCCACTACCTGGTCTGAAACTAAATCCAATCCAGAAACATGCTATGCAACTGCTGGAATCCAATCAGAGCCAAAATGTATAACAATAAAAACTGAAGATATAAATTTAAATTTCAGTCCCAAAATTTGAGGTGGGCAGAAGGAAGAAAGACTTTTCTGCAGTCTCCTTTTGCATTATTTTTTACAATTACCTGAAAAATGCTTACCTGCAAGCTCTCTCCATGGACAAACACCTGTGCAAGAGCTTCACATCTCAGATACACATTCTCTATTTTCTCTGGTGCTATGTACTCTCCCTGGGCTAGTTTAAATATATGTTTTTTCCGGTCAATGATCTTCAACGTACCATTCTGTTGACAGAAATAACTTTCACTCAGAGGCGGCACTTTAAGTGAAAAACCAATCTACACAGCTTAGGTCTGCCACACTGGCACAGTAAAACTGTGCTAGAGCCAGAGAACTGTCAAACTGATGTTAGAAGAAAATAGGTTATGTATCCATCTCATCTAAACTGGGGAGAGCCTCAGAACTGGCACTGTCAATACCTTTTTAGCCCCAGGCACACAGATTTATCTACAACAGTAATTATCCACAAATTCTTGTCTTTCACCTACCTAATTCTGTTCAATACCAAATGTTCTCTAATATATTTATTAAATTTCTGCTCATAACTATATTCCAGCTATGTAAGTTAACTTACTGGTAGCCATTTTCCAATATCTCCTGTGTGAAGCCAGCCATCTTTGTCCAGAGCCTCTGCTGTTTTTTCTGGATCTTTCAAATAGCCACGAAATACATTTGGCCCTTTAACACATACCTGAAAAGAGCCATTTGTTAATATATGCTACTATGAAGGAAAGTTAGCAATCATTACTAGCAACAAATGCTTTCTCCAATGATTCTTAACTCCCATTAAAAAGGCAAGAGGAAGTTTGTGTTTGTACAGGAATTTCTACTCAGGGTTTTTGGAGACCTAACATTTTCCATTGGTATGAAATACAATAAGAAGCAATTGGAACAATCTATTCTCTTCCATTCTAGCAGCAGTTTGAATTTGAATAATTGGAACCTATCAGAAAAAATTTGTTATAATTTATGTGAAAAAATTTTGCTAGATCCAGACATACTATCTCTCAGCCTGGCAAGAAGTTCATTTCAACTTTGGTAAACAGCAGAGGCATTGTGCTAAAACTAGCAGGGAAAAGTTGTGTATCAAGCAAATGGCACATTTGTTGTGCAAAAATTAGACTAGAAGGAATTACTAATGTAGTCCGCAATCAATTCTTGAAAAACTCATCCCACCTATTTTCAGTGCATACCCAGCATGCTGGTGAACTACAATACAATGAACATGAGATGTTGTCAATAGGAGGGAGATCAGAGTATTAGTGAGGGTTCTGATGACCTCATGGAGACAGTACCAAACTTGGGACCAAACCAAAGTCATATTTTACAAACCAAGTAATTTCTGTTATAAAACAGACCTTATCTGGAAGGATATAAATAAAAGAACTCTACATGTCCCAGTCAAGTTAAAGACTGGCCAATCAAACATTAATTTTTCATGGCTCCTACAATCACAGGAAGGCAGCAGGTGACAGCTTTTCCCCGTAGAGACAGCCAACCATTTATCATGCTATCTGGCATTGAGACCTCATCTGCATAGGCTCATATATAATTCTATTCACAAATTTATTCTTCTTGAACAGTGATAACTGGCAAAAGTGAAAAGCAAGGCTTGACAGAGCAGAGAATATTGAAAGCTTACCCTCAGAGAAGGGGACTAGAAACGTTTAACCCAGATGAAAAGCGAAAAATAAGGAGGAATATTTATTTTAGGGAAATTAATAAGGAGAGCAAATTCCATAGCCATAGGTTTTGAGTACTGCAAAGCAAGGTACAACACTTTTTTGTTATATTTAGAATAGTTTATACTGAGGAAGTTAGTCTTTCAGGTCTAAGAGGGCACTTGATACCATTTTTATTCAAGTCCAATGTAACTCCTAAAGCAGCAAACTTTCACATTAAGTGCAAGCAAAACACTTTTAGGAGTTTTTTGTTTTAAAAACTATTTAACTATTTCTCATTTTAAGACTTTATACTCAATTCCTCTAGCAGACCAAGCTTTAAGAGCATACTTAAAGTGAAGCAAAAATTATTTACGAAGACTAAACATGGAGCCATATGCAAGACAGAAGAATTTTGACATTGTTCTCCACTTGCAAGCAGTTTCCCACCAAGACCAACTAAATCCTTGAGTATTTCTGCAAATTAAAGCCCAATGATTTGTCTCTAGTCTCATACAAATTACAACCAAAAAAAATAAAGATTATAAATCCTTTGTAGCCTCAAATTAGTTATTTGCTTAAGCTACTTTTAATTTCTTGTTCCCCCAGCTGCCCCAATGCCTCTTGAAAGCATATGAAAGACACCACAGTTAATCTGCTTTCAAGGCTTGGGGAAAATGAATTACTATATAAACATCTGTTCAAAGTAAATACACAAATTTATATCTGTATATATTTACTTCAAAACAATATTTTAAAAGACAGCATATAGCATCACATAAAACTGGGTCCTCAAAATGCAATTTGTAAAAAATATGTGTTCAATTTGTGCAGACTGCATTAAAAATGTTCAGAAAAATGTGCAGGCAAGCATCACAAATCATCAGCAGCCTTCATGGCACTTGATCTCCATTTCTCCTAGAAGCTTCCAGCCACTTTAAATTACCTCATCTCACAAATCACAAGATGGCTAAGTGGCTGCACACACCAGCTGTCCTCTGGCCCATGGCAGTGGAGTGGGAGAGAAGCCCTCTGCCAGCATTCTGCTGAAGGATAACTCCAGTATGAGGTGGCTACACCTCCCAGCTATTCCACAGCTGGAAGATGTTGCCTTGGTCTTACAACCTTATGTATGGTCATATAGCCATCTGTTAACCTGTGGGATAACACATTACTGTGTAAGCTGTTTCTTCTCCCCTCCAGTACACTATTTCCTGGTTTGCCTCTCTGAATCATTAACTGATATTGCATGCACACATCTTAGATGTTAAGTAGCAAGCCATGTTTAGCACTTCTACTAATCTCAGTTATTTCAGGAACAAAAAAAACAAACAAACCAAGAAACCACCAAAAAACAACATTCTCCAAGATTTCCCAAGAGGCTCGTATTGACTTTCTGAAATTACTTACCTCACCCTCTCCTTTAGCAGCTGAGTAATTCATTTCTTGTACATCAACAAGCTTGATGATATTGCATGGCATCGGTGCTCCAACGTGACCTATTAAACAGAGTAACACTTCAATAGCCTGATGTTTTTAGTCAGATTCTGAAAAAGTAAGCTGCTTACACACTGAAGAAAGATGGAAAACTGATTTCTGGTAGCTTAAATTTGCCAGGACTGAAACATTAAACTCTCTAAGAATATTGGAAACTGAACCATGTACTCAGGCTTGCTTTTTCTTATAATCAGGATCCTCACTCTACAGAGATATTTAAGTAGCAGAAGCCCCACTAGTTTCAATTAGCAATACTATTTCAGTTGGGGAACCAGAGATGTAACAGCTGAGGGAAGTGCACACTGTGGATTACAACACCAAAAAAATGCCATTTGTATTTCCAGCCTACCTTTATACACAGAAGATTCCTGTTTGATAGAAACTACAGGGGTTAATACTATGACCTCCCTTCTAAAGCTACTTCAACTTACAAGATCAAATTCTATTAAAAGTTTGAATTACTGAACATTCATAGCTATTTAGGGGGAGAAACATCAAGGGGATCCCTTCAAAACTGGTTTTCTTCAAATGAAATAAAAAAAAAAAATCACATCCTTCATGATAGGGGTTACTGAAGATTAAATAAAATGACCAGGGATCTCTAAAAATTTCAGGACCCTGAAATTTAACAGACAGGTAGAGTGCTGAATATCATACCTGCTGTCCAGTCACCAGGCAATGACAGGGAACATCCAGCTGTGCATTCAGTCTGTCCATAACCTTCATAGAACTAGAAGGTGAAATCAAAATATAATCTAAGACCATTACTTTTCAACACAAAGTTTCTTCATTAAAAAGCAATTAACATTTTGTTTCTTTCCTTCTAATTGTTTAAATTTGAGTGTACCAAAACCCTCAGCATCTTTAAAAAAAAGAAATACTGATTTATTAGTTTCACCACAATACACAATTTTAAGTGCTAATATTCCACCTTCAGTTCCAATATTTACTCATAGTTTCACTCAGTTTCACACAGCATGTGACACCTGTTTAGATTAAAACAGAAAACAGCAGAGGAAGCAAGAAAGACGTGAAGAACCATAGCACTGGTATTGACTTCATTCACGTAATTTAAAAATAGGTTTGTCTGAGACAGCCAGAAACAGAATCCCCATGCCCCATCACAGCTCTGTGATTGTTATACACAAGACAGGCTTTCCTTCTCTGTGCAAAATGCATTGTTACACCAGCACACCACTGAAAAACTTCAAGAAATTATGAAAGCCTTTCTGTTTTCTATCCTTGAAATCTATTTAATTTCAACACATTTGTTCTATGCCACTGTTGTTCAAATTTTACCTCCAAAAGCATTTACTTTGAAGAGACTCTGAAAACAAACACAATGTGTGCAATTTGACTTACCCCAGCCTCATCTTAAAAACAGCAACACTACAATATCATCACACTATTAGATTTTATACAGTGGTTACAAATAACTTCTGTAAGCAAGGCAAACTCCAGAAATTTAAATCAAGTATATAATTTCTTGCTTACGGCAGCCCATCAAAAAAAACCTTTCCTCTAAAATAGGTCACAGCTGGTTACTTCAGTTAAAAGGATTTGGGATGAATATGGAAATTTCATGGGACTGAGAGAAGCTTGGGAAAAGAACATGCACTTGTATAGTCTCCAAGAATACCAGAAAGAGTTATCCATATAATCAGACTGCTAGAAAAACTCTAAAAAAGCTGGAGACAGGTATTAAAACGTTTAGGATTTAGGACTAAGGCCAGGCAACTCACCTGACAGCCAAGAGCTGCTCTCAGGAAGGTCAGTACACTTGCAGACACAGGTGCTGCTCCTGTAACCATCAGCCTTACTTTTCCTCCCAAACTTGCCTACAATAGACACAAGATACTGTGGACACCAAAAGCATTTTAGAAAAATATCCAGAGTCACCTTCTATGATGCCCTTAGCCACTGTTCACCTACAGTGCCACCCACAAATGTTAGAGCGTAAAAGTTTAGTCTGCTATTGCAAGCTGTCTTTCTTGCAGTGTTTTTAGTCTCATTAATGGCTGGAAGATATGGGATCTCAAACATACAGTATCTATACAGACTGTGGTGTCACTGCAATGCAGACTCTGCCAAGAAGAGCTCAGCCCATGGCCTTACAGTGATGGCTTTATTTTTAACTGACTTGTATCAGCTTCTCATACATCCTGAATGCTATAAAAAGCAGCCACATGGGCATGCTGTAGACCCAAGGTTAAGGCCATAGCAAGTGAGTGTCAGATACAATATCAGGCATAACTTACTAGTGACCAACAGGGAGAAGACAGTGGGGGCTACAGGTGGCATTGTGTCATACTTAGCATTCTTTCTTCAGATGGACAATACTTTCAAAGTGGCAAGAGAGAAGCACCAGACTCTTTCAGAGTGACTTCCTTAATACAGTTAGCTGATACTATGAGAACTAAGAGAATTGAAAAAATGAGGTTGAAAATAAAAACAGCTCTGATTTTTGCTCTGAGTAGCCAGGTAGTCTTTAATCAGTGAAAAAGCCATACCAGATTACACTCCTCTGAAATACAAACCATCCCTATGAAATTCAACAACTGCAAACATCAACTCAGAGGCTTTCAAGCATACCTGTATTTTACGGAAGATGACTTTGTCCCAGAAGCTGTTATTTCTAACTATACCACTCCTGAGTTCTGCTTCTTTCCTCTTGGAAGCAAAATCCAGCAGCCACCTCTTTAATGAAGTATCGGCCTGCCCAAAAATCTATTAAGAAAGATGGACTATGGTTAGAATCCTCATAGCTACCATTCCCTTTTCCTTACAGATGCATGCATAGAGACTCTTAACAGTGAAAGCCAAATAAATTAAAGCAACCTTTATTGATAGGCATCCTAATTCTAGTAATAAATACTTGTGCATTTTTATTTTGACCTCAGTTCAAGAGTTGAAATCAACACTTAACTAATTCTTGATATCCATCAAACTGTGTGATGTTGTTCCAATGCATAATTTCTTCATTAAAATGTATGAATGAAAATGGATGGTTTACTTCTGTATTCTAGTATCTTCAAAGTTCAAATGAAGCATAATCCTCAGCATTTTCTGAAAAGCACCCTATCATAATACATAATGTAACATGGAGTGTTGTGAGGAGATGCAGGTCACTTCAGAAACACCAAATGGAGATCTGCCTTGCATATACAAATTTGCACTTTTCGAACACTCCTTCTAGTTCTCAGGAAGCCAGAGAGCAAACTCAAGAGCAACCCACACATTAGTATATTCATTTGTAAAGAGGAAGACTCAGCATTATGACTGAAAGTATGCAGACTGCAGCATTATGGCCCCCTGCCACACCAACTCCCCAACTTGCTGGCTTCACATGCTAGGTTACTGCAAGGGTGGGTGAGGCTGAAACAGTGGAAGACTCAGGGCAGCAGACTAAACAAGCAAGAGGAAATCATGAGAACAAAGTACCAAGCTTTGACTTTGCTTCTCAAATTCCAGCAGAGAATCTGTGAGCAGAATAAGGAGCTACATTTTAAGCACTAGAACCTGGTCTCAGGTTTTCCTTTCTCCCAAATGGATTCCAGCTGCACTAGTTGTTCCTGAGCCAAACAGAACCTTGTGGTACTTGGTGTTCCTCTAGTCTCATGATCAGAGAAATGTCCTGGCCAAGACAGCACAGACAGCTCTGCTATTTCTTTAGCAGTCACAGGATTTATTGTATCCTTTAGCTCCCCTGGCTGTATCCTAAAAAGAGTCAGTCCCCCATATGCAAAAGGCCAGTTAAAACATGGAGTTCAAGAAAAAATCTGCTTTCAAATTCCCATGTCAGGTGACCCTGAGCAGGCAAGCAGCACACATGGGAGAGTGAGAGTACTGACACACCTTGTCCCCAGCACTCCCAGCTGGCTGGTTTACAGTTTTCCCAGCTAGGACACACTGGCTGCCATGTAGGAAATTTGTATGTGTCCATGCAAACACAAGCAAACACCTGACCTTGCTTTGCAAATTCCACTCCATGAGTCAGATGCTAAAAGTGTGGCATGCAAATGCCAAGTCTCATTTTCATGCTGTAGACTAGACTCAAATCACTTGCTCAGAGCAAAACACTTAAATCATTAATCAAGATGGAGAGAATCAAGTCCACTAGTCAGACTTTTGAACACAAGTATTTGTTGCCTGAAAGTGTTTTAATGCAACCAGTACTATTCCCTGCACTTTCAGCTCTCTTTTAGAAAGAGATATACACATTTGTTAGCATGCCAATTTAATATCTCAGGGCATAGTAATTACTCCTTCTCTGGCAGCACAAACTTTATGGTGTCTCTTAAAAGCCTGCACAGGCCTGGACTCATGCCTGTAAACTTACCTTGTCAAACATTCTGTTCAACAGTCTTGGTACTACAGGAAATACAGTTGGCTGCAGTGTTTTTAGGTCATCCATTAGTAGTCTGATATCCCCTTGAAAGAATCCTATCCGGGCTCCATGGCACAGAACCACACACTGTAAGAAAAAAGTAAACACTCAAAATGCAGGAGGTACAATGTGTTCCCAGCTCTCTATATATGACATTCCTAGGTAGTGTAGATCTACCTTAAATCCTCTCAACATTTGGACTAGTTTTGCAGCATTCTCACACTATAAGATGGCACTAGAAAGACTAAGTAGCAAGACATGTCTGGCATACACAAACAGGACTTTCAAGCTTAGCACAAAAGCCCCTACCCAAAAAAGGCAGTTGGTCAAATAAAGCAATGCCAGTGACTCAAGAGGTAGCAAAAGACTGAAAAGCAGAACTTCTCCATTTGGAATATTTAACAAGCTTATTTAAAAAATATTAGACTTCTGTTTGTCCCCTACTTTATACCTAGAAATTCTGTATTTATAGTCAGCACATACTATTTACTAGTCCAGTGAGGATTTCTGCCTTATGCTACTTCATTTTCATTCCTTGCACTCTGGTTTTCCTTCTGATTTCATAGGACCAATGTGAGAAGAGGACTTGCTCTTAGCTGATCAAGATGCTCTTTAGAAGAGTTTAGCAGAGCCAAAGTTTATTTCTGCATCACTTCTGAACTACACAAAGGTAGGCAGACTGAATCCTATTGTGTTCTACACTTTCTGTCTAGAAGCTAAAAGTCTAGAAGCTTCACCACCTACCTTACACACACCCCCTTTATTTTCCTATTTTTTTTACTTTTTAACATCTCTCCTCTCCTTGTATTTATACCTACACACTTTTATTTCTCCTGCTTCCTCCATAACACCTACTCCTTCATTCCCTATTATCCATCCTCTTATTTGCTGCATGAGACATGCTAAAATGTCACTTCCCTCTCCACCTGTGTTTTGCCACCATCTACTAAAAGGAACAAATACATCAATCCATATGGACTGAAGAGCAGCTGTCTTTACTAGGTGGGAACATATCTGTCGAGTCAAGTTCATTGACCCTCTAACTTCCATACAATGCCAAAACCCAGGAAATATCAACTATAAAAGAGAATTCTGAAGATTGGTTGTCACAGAGTGTGTTCATCTCTACCCCAAAGAGTAAGAAATCTTTTCTCCTCTCTACCAGTAATGTTCTTAGTTAATTTCCTTATGCAGATATACCGGCTATTTTGTACAGGCCTCAAACAGGAAAGGAATACTGCAATATAAAAACTCTTTTCATTTTGTCCTTTAAAGTACAAGTTCCCATCCTGTTTCCACTGCTTAATCAAGAGCAGAGCTGTTACCTACAGAGCTTGTACGTTCTGGTGCAAGACAGGAGAGGAAAACAGGACACTGAGGTATAACTGATATCAGGGTTACCAGGAAGAAAAAGTGCTGCATGCCCAGGGGCATTCCTCAGTTATGTACTATTCCGAGTCTTTGTAACATGGACACATACATACATATATATGATATACATACGAATATATACATTTTTGTATGTATATATACACACATCCTAAGAAAACTTAGGATTCCTAACAGAAGTCATAAAACAATTTCTGCCTTCATATGCCTTTTCGTGCTTTCATGGATGCTCCCTCTCTCCCTCTATAAACCTTCAACACAAGTATTTGCAATCTCACCTAAGGAAGAGGTGTTAAATCAACTTCCATAAGTGCAGTAATTAACACTTGAACATCTTCCATACTGTAGAGGCACAAGGGAAGCACATCCATTCTATAATGCATAACACCCAACATGGGCTCAGAGGTCTTCAAGACTGCCAGTGTTAAGATAACCTCAGCCCTTTCATTCTCAAAAAATAAGCCTCAGATTTTGCTATATGGTAAAACAAGTGATCCAAGGGAACTTCAAAGTTTGTCACTGAAATGGCTTTAAAAGCCACTTCCATTTCCTGGAAGAAAATTCCACTGAAACAAAATCCCTTCCTTTTTATTGAAAATTCTTGGAAGCAATGATAAGTTTAGCCAACTTAAAGTTAGCTTTGTATAAGCAAACAGGATGCCTCAAAATAAATTTTTGAGGTTTGCAGACTAAATAATAGTATGGATTTTTAATAAAGCACTAATTATATTGGAGGGAATTTCTAGGCAATGTACATGTGCTAAGGGATGGTCTCACATTCTAGTAAACCAGTTTCTTACTAACCCTAGCTCTAAGGTTAATGTTTATATTTTGGCATGAAAACCAATTGTATAGTGCTCACTATGTACTGTTTATGGGACACTGCTTTCCTAAACCTTATTTCAAGCTTTCACACACATTTGCAAGAGTCAAGAGGGAAGTGAATGTATCACCTGGATGCATTCTGCAAAAAAAAGTAAGCTTCTCAATAATTCAGTAAAACAAACAGATGCTTACCTCAACAATCCTCTCAAACATATGAGCCAAGGGCAGGAATGAAATCAGAACATCATCAGAGGAAGGCATAAATGTTTTCTGGAAGTGTTAGCAAAAGTTTAGTTCTCATTGAGTCTCTATTTTGCGTAAGTTAAACACAACAGTGAAATCTAGCACCTAAACTCTAGAGCACAGTCCCTGCTTTAGTTTTGTTTATAATGAAACTGCATTGTCTTTTTTTTCATTAAAAATATGACAGCAATGACTTTCTAGCATGAGTAAAGATGCACAGCAGAAGATTATTACAATTTATCACTCATAGGAGTCTGAAGAGAAATAAATTCTGATAGAAGCCACAGAGCTCCATTACATATATTGGGAGAGCAGGGGGGGTAGAAAAGGTTAAAATACTACTGGTTTGAAAACATACACTTTCATCTTAGATTAGGAAGTTTGTTTATCCAATTTACCCTGAGGTTGATGTCAAAAGTGCCTTACATGAGCTAACTGTGAGACCAGTTGCCTAATTCAAAAACAGTTCTTCTTGCACTAATGCAATACACCGCAAGCTCATGGCAGAATATAATGTACATTCACAGCAGGATTATTGTATCACTTTGCCTACACCAAAACAGATTGGAAATGTGTCGGTTTCTACCGTGACAGAATAACCAGAAAACACTGACTTCTGACTAGTGGCCACTGAGTGCTGTCAAGTTGCATTTTTGCTTGGATCTTACTAAAATTTAAGACCAAAGTTAGAGATTTCAGTGTTTGTTTTACTCATGAGATTATTTCCCTTCAAGCAAGTCCACAATGTTTATCTCTGCAGTTTACCTCTGTAGTTTTCACAAAAGCTGAAGCATTGCTGACTATGTTTTGATGAGTGATCACAGCTCCTTTAGGGTTTCCTAAAGAAAGACAACAGGATTCAACAGTGAAATTTACATCCTTAAAGTTAAGCTAGCAGTGGGCAAAATGAAAATGATAGCATTCTTTGATATTAGTACATTTCTTTGGGTATCAATTAAACAAGGCACTGTCAAGAACAGCTGGCAACAGTTAAGTAAGAAGTTTGTGATGAAGTTTTGTATTTTTCAAGGAGCCCAAAGCCTTGACAAATCACCATGTTTTTGGATATGTTTCTCATTCAAAATTCAACTCTTCTGTGAAGATGCAGCTACCGAATCCAGATTTATTTATCTTCTCGATCTGTTTTAAAAATGTAGCTTGCTGCTGTATTCTTTCCTTATGCTTCATGTCAGCAGGTATTAACTCACAAATGCTAAGTGAGTGACATCTAGACAGTCTGCTTGGTCTTACAGCAAGGTTGCTTAGACCTATGGAACAGTTTTGCTGACAAAATACAAAAAAATACTATGGAAGAATTGATAGTCTGAAGTCTGATGCAGAGGCCTTATTATTATTATGTAAACACAAATTCAGTACTTATTTCCAAGCCCAAAAATGTAACATCCCCACCCCCCAATACTGCAACCCTATATTGAAAAATGGAAAAAAAATTAAAATCAAAGGGAACCTTATCATAACATTACCCCAGCTACTACTTGCCAAAAAGGTGCAGCAGCAAGGGTAAGTCTTGGAAAGAAAGAAAGTAGGAGGGCTTCTGAATTAATTTTGCACATACAGAATAATAAATTCTAAGTAACATAATGCAGCATACCTGTTGTTCCACTGGTGAAACAGATGACTGCTACATCTTCTGGCTTTGGAGGCTATGAGAGTTAAGAAAGTATTAGTATGGTTAATATAGCAAGGAAAAATATTTTCCTGGGCAAAACATCCAGATACTAGTGTTACTTCTGAGCTATGGGAGATAGGGAGACTTGCTAGTTTGATCTAAAGAATGCTAACCAGCTTCACATTGTCACTTGAACCAATTTCACACTTACCATAGGTTTTTGCCTGTGTGCTCTTCCTAGCTCCTACAGAAAGAAGAGAGAGACAGACTTTAGATATAAGTATGTAACTTTCCAGCTTTAAGTTTATCAAACATCACTAAACACTCTAGTACTTCATTATTTAGACTCTGTTAAGGCATTTTAACTTGTTTAGCAACCCAGGGCTAATGGGTGGCATCCCTGCCCATGGCTGGAGAGTGGGTGGGAACTAGATCTTTAAGGTTCTTTCCAACCCAAACCATTCTGTGATTCTGTGGTTATTTTAAGAGTAACAAAGGCTTTACAGGACATTTAAAAAATATACAGAATAGCTACCATGTTCTACATAGGGTTTTCTCCAGCTAATAAACTAGAAGTCACTCACTAGGGAAGCTCAAGGTTATGCTATGACAACAATCAATCCTATACCTCATGCAGAAGATGTACCACTAACAATTACTGAATATTTGAATTACTGAATAAATGAAGCAGGATTCATCTCAGCAAGCACCTCCACCACTGCTCGTGACAAGAAAGACTGAGTTCCATGGCTAGTTTGTACTACTTTTACACAGGAGAAACTCTCACCCAAAACCCTTCTCCCTCCTTAGTCACTCAGACCTGACCACCAATGTTAGGGTTCTTTAGGCAGAAGGGAAAGGACACTGAAACAATTTCTTTTACCACCAAGAATATAGTGAGTAAGAGGAAATACTTGCAAGCCAGTGTTCAGTATCTATAAGCTTTAAAGTTTCAAACCAAGACTTACTACTATCTTGCCTATTTAAGCCTAGAAACAGTATGAGCTTAAGGGCTTACACAAGTTAAAGAGGACTTTCTGTTAGAAGCTTTGGAAGCACCCTTTGAGGACAGACAGCAATTTCACCACTGCCTTTACCTTCCAAGTACACAATAATAGCATATGCTTTCCTTCAACCCCTAGACTTCTTTAGTATGATGCACCTCTTAGGTTTACCCAAGGAGGTTTAAGACAAAGGGAATGTCTGGAAACACAGTTAGCATTCCCATACTTGTAGGTTTGCCTTTTTGCACGGGTGCATTATGCAAAGATTTACCACTATGGCAACACAGCTGTATGCTCAAAACAGCACCTCCATTTCAAGTACCACCATAAGCTCAGTACCTCCCTACAACCTGCTTTGAGTAAAATCTGGGATTTACTAAATATACACCTAAGATCTCCAGACCCTTGTTTTGATCTCTTAGAGCAAAATTCCATCATCTCTTCCTACTTAAGAGCCATTTGTTCACAGTTACTCAGAGACAAGTAACCACATGATACATATGGATAGTGGGCACCAGAAACAGAGCTGATTGCTTCTAGGGGATAAATGGAGGAACTGTTCACATAACCCATGTACAGCTGAGCAAGCTCAAACCAGAAATCCAGAAAACAACTACTTAAAGCTAGAAATAGTCATTCTATTCTAATCTAAGCTCCCAAACAGCGCATAGTTACCTTTCAGGAGACACTAAAAGCCTCTACCCTCTTAAAACAGCAAGTGACAAAACTTAGCTGTTCACTGAAGCACTATTAAAAATATTTAAGTTTGCCCCTAATGTCTCTTCAGAGATTTAACCAAAAGGCTCTTGGATCACCTATTACTTGATGTTTGCATTAATGCAATAAGAGCTGCATGGTACTACTGAAAGTCACAAGTTAAGCATACAAACATCTAACGTAAAGACAATATCCACCCTCAGTTTTGTTTTTCCATAGCTAGAAGATCCAGTGGAAACCATCTTCCTCTGTCAAAAACTGCAGTTCAACTCAAGGAAAGAAGCTGATTTTAGTCTAACAACTTGTAGCTGCGGCACTCTTTTTCTACGTTTAATACAACCCTTTGGCCAGTGAACTACAAGTGACTTAACTCTAGCCCCATTTCATGTTTTTAACCTGGCACACTTACTGAGGACAGTTTGACTATATCAATGCTATCTTGCTTTGAAAGAAGGCATGCTGAAGTTTTTATATCTTTACCAGAAGGTGGCCCTATTTACATAGCTGTCTTAACTGCCACGAAAACAAGTTCAGTGAAATGAGGCATTTCACACCAGTTACTGACACCTGCACAAGACAAGCACATTTTTCTGGAGATACTCAAAGCCTAGTGAGCCAAGCCTTCATCAGAACTACAGCTGAAACCAGTTTAAACCCAGTTTCATAATCTCACAATAAAGATGTATTTCATGCAATTTGATCCTGGGAAAGGGTTCTCCAAATGAGTGAAGTTAAGAAACAAACTTGCATAAGAGATCTCTGCAGACAAAATAAACTAAGATCAAAACCAAGACTTGGACATCAGGTGGTTAATCAAAATGGTTGCTACTTCCAAAACCTGGAAGTTTCTTTCCCCTATATCACCATAACTTTATCCTGTTAAAAAGCTGACTGACATTTTCCATCTGCCCTAGCAAACACCTTGTAGATTCAGTGTACAGGGAAAAATGCCACTTTTCACAAGACCAAAACCTACACAGGCTCATCCTGAAATAGGAATTTCTAAAATATTAGTCACAGTATATAATTATCACATTATGCTTCACATGGGCAAGCCTTAACACCCAGATCTAGTGTTCAGTCTGGACTATGTTAATAAGCTTTCATTCTGTCATCTTGGCATATCCACTTTTTTACTTTGAGCATTGTGAAATACCATTAGCAAGTAGTTTTCCTCCTATTATTTTTTACATTTTTGTGTAAACTTCAATCCAAGAAATAGTTAAGTATTTTGAAACTAATCCATCACAAGTAAATGGGATGAGTTAAGTTAAGAAGGTTAAGCATTCTTACCTCTATTTCTCTCATGCTGAAGACTTCCACACCACACTTTTTGCCACGTTCCACAAGATCCACACCAAAAGATTCCATGACAACAATGGTGTTGAGTATTGGAGTTTCTCCCTTTTCCACACTGGTTAGCAGAAGTTTGGCCTTGTCAGGTTTGTCACAGAAAACCAATGACAAGTCAGCTGATGAAAAAGAACTATATTATGAACATGACAAGTTCAGCTTAGACTAGATCCATACATACTGAAGTACATCACAACAGAAGACTTTTCCAAAGAAGGTTACAGTTCTGCCCTCAGTCAGATCTGTCATCATCTATTCAGCTGCTGAGCTCCTGAAAGTGTCCTACCTTTGTTCACAATGTATGTAATAGCTTCAGCTCCCAGTGTATCATAGAGTGGCACCACCACCATGGAGAATGCATAGCATCCCTGTTCAATGATGACCCACTGCACAAGGAGAAGAGATGAAAGTCACTATGTTTTGCTTACTGTACAGATCTCCAAGAAAGATTCACATTTAAACTCTAACAAAGAAACTAATAGGACACAGCTCACTTGGACAAGTCTTTCTAAAAAGTAAGTGGCAGCTTGTATCATTTTCTCACTTTGAAGACCTACTCAATTTTTATGTGTGGAAGGAGGAAAAAAAATCCCCTAATAATAAGGAGCTCTTGGAAAGAATCCAATCCAATAAAATTCAACTCCATCCCTAAAAGTAATCAGTACTTTTGAAAAAAGCAGTTAACATTAGCCGTCTCCTTAGTTTACCTACAAACAGAAAGACTTGGAGCAAAAGTACAGTATTTTTTATTGGCTTTATGTTACTGAGGTAGGCAAAGCTTTCAATATTCCATATTACCATGAATCAGTGAAGGATTCACCTATGTCTTGACACACATTAAATTTATATACACACAGTATTCTTACCCCTACATTATCTGCATCTCATTTGATGGTCAGACATGCAACATATGCAATTAAAGTAGAAGTCCTTTGGAGAGTCAGCCCCAGAAAGTTTCTCAACATTCTCAGCCCTAACCATGAAGGCTTCTATAAAAAAAATGCAAATGGATCCCTACAAGCTGCAGTAAGAAGGATTTACCTGCTAACAAGTATAGTACTCAATAAACATCATGAATATTGCAAAGTTATGTGCTATGTGAGCTGGTAATGCATTATAGCCAACCTATTTTTATCCAAAGTACCATCAAGGTAAAACAGTGATGCAATTCTTTTTTTGATAGTAACTCTTGGGTGTAGTTTGTAATCAACTAGCTACACCAAAACACAGAATAGCATGCAACCCCTCAAATGGGAGCCTCCAGACACATGAAGAAGTCAGTGGAACTTGAATATTTCTGATTTTCCCATTAAAGAGTGACAAAATTCTCAGTACCTTAAGTCAGTCCCAATGACAGAAACAAAATAGCATGCATCTTTAAAAGTTACCAGAACTTACAATTCAACAAGAATTGCACTAACAGGGGCGTTTCCTTTCCTCTCCCCTAAATTGTTACACTTTCCAGTGGTTTTGAAGGACTAGCCAGCTACTTCACCGCCCCATGATGATGACAAGTTTAAACATGATGCAACTGATTATTACATAAAATTTCTAATAGAGACTACAGTAAAGTTGCCAAATCTCAGTTTTACAAACTGTGTATTAGGGGCCAGTTTCCCAAAGTACTCTATTGATTGAGACAGCCTTAAACACAGGAAATTTTTCTGACAGCATTCATGCAATAGGCAAGCTGTACATCTCTTGTCCAAAAAGAGTTCTTATAAAACTAGTACAAGGCCAGCTAACAGGTAACTAGACTTTCATGAAGACATTACACATACTGGCAAGTCTAAGCAGGCACATTTATAAGAGCCATGAAAGGATCCACTGAAGTGTTCTTCCTAAACAGCATCCTCCAGGACATGTAACAGGGGCAGCTGTGCTGCTGTTCAGCAGCCAGAAGTTTAGTAGTTATTTTAATAGGGTTGGGGTCTACTACAAGACTTCAGAAGCTGCACACAGTGATAAAAGCTTCCCGTTGCAGCCTCCAACAACTCTTGCACACCATCATTCTCAATGGTACAACCAGCATCTTTATTTTCTGGGCTACCAGGATGCCTTTTTTTTCCCCCATTTTACTTCTAAAATTAAGAGTAAATATAAACATCAAACCCTAACACTTGAGTTCTCTCAAAGCCCAAGCAAGCAACTAGCACTGAATACAGACAACAGTGAGACTTCCAGTTTCTTTTCTGACATGGCTCTGATCTTTTAGGGGAAACTGTATTTCATTGTTGTGTTTTTTCGCAATCCAAGACAAAACTTCCCCACTTCCAGAAGAGATGACTGTTTTTCAGGACCTCAAAGAAAGTAATACTTTTATTTACAAATCCAAGTTTGGATTTTTCATATTTAAGCAAGTAAGATGCTAGGATTTTCCCCATTAGGGGATTTCCCCAGCAGTTCTTCCCTGAAATAACAAATGTGAATCATTTCACACAAAAAGCCCCTTCACATTTTCTCCTGTCTGGATTAGTGATTATGTTTGGGATGTCACAACACCCATCCAGCAGATCTGAGCAGGGAAAATCCCAGATTTAAAACTGCTGGTTTAAACAAGTGTTTTCAGCTCATTCCTGACCCAACTCAAAGCAATGAAACTTCAGCATTTTAGCTCTGTGATTCAAGAGCAAACCACACTTCCATGCTTACCTCCAGAAAATTCACTAACCCAGCAGAGACTATGCACCCAAAAATCTATAAATGAACAATTGAAACTGGCACAACAGAAACATATGTCTCCTTTTTTTACTGGCAGTTCATCATGTTATAGGCACAGAAAGCTGAACTGTAGAGTCTGTAACTCCATGTTATTCAACAGCTTCCTAGTTGAATATATTTCAGCCTTTTTTATTACAGAAATAAATCTACAGCTGTTAGAAAGGGAATTCCAGCACAAAAACCCAAGAGCTTGGGGTTTTCTTGAGATGTAGGTTGAAAGAGGAAGAATGAAGCCCAAGTCACTTGTCACACAGCTTGCACTTTAGTGACAAGAGATCAAGACACTTCTAACCCTGTCAAAACTGTAGATGTCCTTTGATAATGGCAAACACAAATGGGAGTGTTTAATCAAGAGGGACAGCATCCTTTTGACAAAGAGTAAGAACCAGTCCCCATCTTAATATAGGTTTACATTGAACTAACTTCATGCAGCAAGTACTAGCTCAAACTACTAAACACAAACCTAGACTAGAGAAATTCAGTCCTATTAAACAGATTTAACAAACAAGTCTAGAGAATACATACTTACTGAATATTTCATAATGTTTTTAGAAAAGGCACTCTAGAACCACTTCTGGGTTAAAATGGATAGGTGCTATCAACCTGAATATCCCAGAAATGTGTCAGGTGATCTTTAATTATGCCACTTTCAGTCTTTCTACCCATTTTTATTAAATTAATTTCCAAGTTTTGCCTTCAGCAGTACTTTTCCCTCCCAGAATCTTTGTACCCAAGGCCTCTGGCAGCAACAGAATTCTCATCTTAGCCCATCTTTTTGTCCAAATATTTAATCACTAAGTGTTCCTTTGTGTTTTAAAGGTTTAAACACTTCCTTGTGGCTTCCTGTCACTTTCAACTATCTTGGTTCTCTAATGTTACCTTTTAAGAGAAACCAAGTACTGTTTACATTGACTTAGAACTGCATTTGCTTCCCATTAAACAAGCCACCTCTATAACCTGGAAATCAGAAGAGAATTAGTAAAGTTCTTCTGAATTCTCTGATTTTTTTTTTTTTTTTTTTTTTTTTTTTGCTCTCTGGCCTTCTGCATTTAGCTCTGGGGGCAAAAAAACCAAATCAACAATATAAGACCACTAACCATTCTGTGAACTACCAGTTTTGGTTCTTGGCTAAAAGAGGCCATGTCTATGGCTCATGGGTCTACAATGGCAGCCTTTAGGCTTTTCCTGACACCAAACAGGCTCTCAGTAGGGAAGCACACTGCCAAGAGATAAAGGAGTGGGCCATTTCAGTAATGACCAGACCACAAATACACAAAATGTCAGTTAAATTACCTCAGGTCTGTTTTGTGAAAAGATTCCTATATACTGAATGTGAGATGGTTTGAAGCCTCGGTAGAGTAATGCAGAGCCCACACACTCAGCTCTGTCTGAAACCTGGAGGGGCAAAAAAAAAAAGAGGTAGGACAAAAAAAGTATAAGCAAACTTGTAATTGCAAACTCTCCTCCACAATTATTAATTGGTATGAATGAGAGAAGTTTTCTAGGATGTTCTGGATGCTTTCTGTGACTTTGATAACCTAAACACTGCAGTGCTTTTATATCACACCAATTGTAATTATTACACTTGCACTCAGTATGCAGCAGAAGAAACACTTGATCCAGTCACACTTGAAAGTGTTAAAGTTTAAAAGTTCAGCATACATACACAGAAAAGGATGGCTGTATCTGTGTTAAACCCAAGAAGTGACCATAGAATGATTAAACATAGTATTTCTGCTTAATCACAAGCACTAAATATCCCATCCTTCTACTTCAATCAGTGCCTATGGGAATAGCACTTCTCCCTTCAAAAAGCAGGAGAACAAGGAGGCAAAACACAGTTAGTTCTATAAACAAAGCTTGGGAATGCAGTTTTCTAAATCCTTTCTATATAGCACATGACTTGAAACCATGTTAGTCACATGATCCCAAGAGCAAAGTTTTATTAAAAGAGAGGTTGCACCTAGCAACACCCCAGCAAAGTCACCTTGGGAAAAAAGTGAGGTCTATTACACACAGAAGGTGTTTAACGACCTTAACAGTATGCAATAGGCAAGGTTTATGCAAATTTGAAGACCAACTGATTAAATCAGGAACAAGCTAAGTATGCACAGCTGTTAATGGAGATTTGCATACAGATATTTTCAGGGATCAAGAAGCAGCATGCTACTAGTTAGAAGCAGATTTGTTAGCACCCTGTACAGCCATCATTCAGCACTACAGAGACAAGTTGTCATGAAGCCCAAACAACACCTGTAGATAGGACTTCTAGCGTAAAGTGAGCCTCTTGGAAGTAAGCACATAAAGTGGCATCAGTCTGACCCCTGAACTGCAGCTTCTTCAGAGGCAGTGCCCAAGTTCTGAACAACTCAGCATTGAGATGCTAAGGACTGCCAAGATAGCAGTTTTGTTTCAGAATTTTTTGGGGTTAACAAACCAAGCACGGAAGATGCTCTTTATTTCTCTCCCTTGCACATATTTAAAGCTGCTCCCTTAAGACACTGTAATAGGAACTAGAACCTTTCTGCAATATTCTGCTACTACTTCCAAACTTCTATAAATAATTCAGATTTGTTATATCACATTACTGGATATTGTTTCAATGGTCTCAGCAAGCAAAAGCAAGTCTAGTGCTAAGTTAGAGAGACTACTTACCTCTTTATAGGAGATCCATTCATATGGCTGGTTTGGTTTTCTAAATCCTAGACATGGACCATTATCTAAAAAAGAAAAAAGTTGCTCAAAATTTAACCCCAGCTCCTCTGTCCTGCCACCACTCTTGGTGTTAAGTCCCTAGATTCTCAGCAGACACCTTCAGATGACAAACTAGCAGTTTTTTCAGGGGTGCAGGAAAGGAAGATGGGAAAGGACAGAGGCCAACAAGGTTGGTTTAGGCCAAAGAATACAGCACTGACTTTATTTACAGAACTCTATTTCACAAGATGCAAGTTTAATTTGTCTTCAAGAAAACTCACATCCAATACATTCATTATATTGCTAGACAGAGATCCCCATGCCCTGTTGTATTTCAAAGGAGTTCAAATATGTAGTTCTTGACATATTTAAAATAGTATCTTCAATTTTAGACTTACTTGATACTTGTAAACCCCTTTGGAAAATATCATAAGCTGTTCTCACATCATCATAGTAGTACAACAACGGTTCATCACTGTTGAGAAGAGAGGACCTTCGAGCATGCTCACCACCCTAAGAAAATCAATTGGAAAGGTTAGACACACTTGTTGGCTATAAATTAATAGGAATTGCTTGAAGCAATATTCTTCTTGAGAGCACTTCTGAGCTATGCAAGGTTTTCCAGGACATTGTTTCAAGAGTCAGACTGCTCCCCACATTACTAAAAACCTGTCAGGCAAAATCATTTTCCTCAGCTACCTATGATAGCACAGAACAAATTAGAACAGTAAAAACTGTCAAAGGGCATTGTGTCAAAAACACTTTCTTAAGAAATATTTTACTCTATTAGTGCAGTATGGAACATAATTTCATCAAGCTTTCTAAATCCAGCCTCTAGACCTTCTCTAGACAAAATATTAATTGTGCAATCCTGATCTACTTTTCTAATTAAGATTACAGAACATAATCACACTTCAGTATGTGGTTTCAAACCCTAAATGATTTTAAGCATGGTCACCAACATCCTAAACAAGTGTTCTCATAAGCAAAATATTCTGTTCCAAATAGTCCTTCAATCCAATTAAAAGTGCCATCTTACAAGAAAGGGTTTCCTCCTGATTTATTTAAATGCAGCCAAGACAATACTATCTTGAGAATTGAAATCACCATTTTTCAGCTGGTGAGCACTTACATAAGCTAGAATTGGAAGTCAATAAGTCAATACAAAATCTTAATAGTCCAGTTTTAACACTGCCTTTTTAGAGTGACTGATTAAATAATCTCATTTTATAGAGAGCAATCAAGTTTCACAAATTGCAGTTATGCAATTACTATTGGGCCACAGTTGTTAATTAGTCCTGTTATGATGACAGACACCTACAAGCAAGTTCTTATCAGGAACAGCCCAGCTGGTTAAACAGAGGGTCTTGAGTAAACACTGCATAAAATTTTCTCTCTATCAGCCTAATCAATTTCTGGTTCTTTCAGAAAGTCAAACCCTAAACAACTCAGGCACAGATTTAGTTAGTCTATCATCCACAGCTAAAACCTGTTCACATGTAGCCATAGGTTCTTCTGTACCATCGGTTTCTTTTTTTGTTTTCAAAGTATCCTGGAGGACCAGACACCACCTGTTCCATGTATAAGCTACATAAATACAGGTTTATGTACAGAAGGTGTCATATTACCCATGTCTATAGAAATAAGCTAGCACATTAAAGGCACAGAGAGGAAAAAAAATGTTTTTACATTAAAACAAGTCTAACTTGTTTTAGCAAAACAGTATGAGTAATGCAGTGCTTGCCACTCCTTTGACAGTAAGCAGAAATGCACACTGTGAACATGACCCAGAATAAGCTAATGAGCGGCTTACCTCTAAAAATTTGTACACATTAGAAATTCAAGAGTATACTTGCTCTCAGACCAACATCTACTTACAGGAAATTAACAGATCACTAGTACATGTCTCTGCCTGGAAAGAAAAGAAAGACTGCTTGCTTTATTCCACTGGTTTCTCAGGTCTTGGATAATCAAGGTCATCTAGATTTTTTCCCAGTGTTGCCACTCTGGAGCTGAGAAAGATCTCATAAGGTAGTTTGTTACCATGGCCATGGGTAACATCAACAAGTGCAATGTATCACATGTACCATGTCTGATGTGCTATAATTCCTACATCAAGTGAAATACAATAGCCTAAGTCATTCCTCAGCAAGAGTCAAGAAGTATTTGATTCTCCTCATGTGGGCTACTACCGCTTTGTTTATATGTCCTATTACACAGCACCACAAAAGCTATTTCTCAGGGCCTGAGGCACTAACCAAATCTAAGATGAGTTATCAGACATCACACTGCTTAGACACAGGACTGATGGCACTGTCCTTCTGAAAAAAGGAACTCTGTAACAGACTACTATTAAAAAGTTCCCATCAGTTCTTACAGGTTTTTGGTAAGGGGAAACATAACCAACTGCCAGTTTTGCTTACTTCATTATTTTTTCCATAGTAAAGTAGAACCAACTGGATTTTCAACAGTCTTAGAATAAAAGCTTTTATGAAAAACACCCAGCTCCTTGTGTGAGGGCTATAAGGAGTTCAATGTTATTGATGAGGTGAAATACTCCCAGATACATTTAAGGTCAAACTAGGAGCATAATGCAAGGTCTAAATTAACTCATCTACTAAGCAATAGAATTGGTCTACATTTTGCTTGGAAGCAGCAAGAACTATTTTAGGACCTTGTCCAAATGGTCCTTACCCAGAATGTTTGTGCAATATCAGGGGGAAAAAGTTCTGTTTGCAGCAAACTTGTTTAAAAACCCCTGGTCCTTACCACCAAGTGTCTGAATCAAACTGGAATGTTTGGCTAACTTCACACAGGTTAGTTCAATGGCATCTAATAGATCTGTCCAGTAAAAAGATAAGCAGTCAAAAGGGTGGTCAGTTTTAACAAAGTGTTCTTAAAGTAGCCAGGCAATAAAATCTGATTCATACAAGAACAGTTTCTAGTTACTTGTGTAAAGCAGCCCTTGCAGCACCTCAGGGACTTGCAGGAAATTAAGCCATTACACATCAAGCACTGGTCATTGAGTAAAACCTTGGCATTGGTTAAAAACAGCAGCACCTGAAGGAAACTGATTTATTCTACAACAGAGCATATGTTACTCTATCAACACCTATTCAGGCCATATAAAATAACTGCTTTTGTTCAAGCCATGAGTTTGACTGCTGCTGACACAGGCTGCTTAGGATTAGCAGTAACATCCAAACACACCATAGGCTCCACTATGCCTCAGAGACAAGAGAAATTTCCCTTTACCTGGGAGGGAAAGTACACTAGCAAGTGGTGCTTCTGTCACCAACATATTATTCTGAGCAGCAAGTAGTATAAACCAGAGTTTTCAAACCAGTCATATAATTTTAAGCGGGCTACTCCCTAAGTAAGCAGACAGCACTTAAACTGGAGACGAGCACACGTCTGATCATGTGATTCTTGAAAGACAAGGCATGCTAGCATTCTGGTAATGTATCAGAAGAGTGTAAGAAAGCTTAAAAAGTTTTCATGAGTTGAATACTCCTCTCCATATTTGAATTTCTTCTCTTAGGGGAACAAAAAAGCCAGTCAAATCCAAAGTCTTGCTCTGAGAAAAGCTGACATCCTAATATTTATTTCTATCCTATTCTTCTAGATGGCATAAGTTGGGACAAATAAAAGTTTTTTAAAGCAAGATTTAATATATTTGACACAAAATCAACAGCCAAAGTTATTCAGCTGTTAGTCACCACTGGAAAGAAAGAGCTATCTACAGGCAGACAGATCCAGATGTGGATAACACATCCCTGGAAGTGTTCAAGGCCGGGTTGATAGAAGCTCTGGGCAACCTGGTCTAGTGCAAGGTGTCCCTTCCACTTCAGTAATTATTTGCACCCATTTCCAGCTACGTGTACAATCTTTATGCTCAAGCAGTGATGGTTGAAATGGGTCACTGGGTGCTGGCCTACCAAATCAAAACTGCGACAAGATGGGAAGTGACTTGGAACAACAGTAAATAGGATCTGTTTTCTCTCACATGAAGTTATGAAGATATGTAATCAGAACATGTAGAAACACTACTCCAGTCAATGACTTCACTTATTTCCTTGGTGTCCAACAAAGCTAAATCGTAAGTAAGAATTATGCATAAGTTTATTTCTAGTTCAAATTTCCTATTGTTAATGAACAGGTAGATTAGAGAGTAAAATGGTAGCAAAGAGGCATTGCCTTCTGCCATGCCTTGTTTGAGCAATTCCTCAGGCCTTTTAATATCATATTGTTTAGGCAGAAAAAAAATGTTAAT
Organism: Lanius collurio; assembly: GCA_020086605.1. NCBI lineage: Eukaryota > Metazoa > Chordata > Aves > Passeriformes > Laniidae > Lanius > Lanius collurio. Next base: position 12,997 of record JACBWW010000228.1, on the reverse strand, counting down.
ACAATTTCAGAGCAGTATTTGATTTCTTTTTCCCTGTAGAAGTGACAGTCTTAACATATATGTAAAAAAATTGAGTATATGAAGTTAAATTCTAAGCAAAATGTATGAAAACCTGAATCCTGAGTACTGTATTAGTCTCGTCACTGTTGCAAGAGTAACAATTCTAACAGACACTTGCAACTTGACTCAAAACATACATCTTCATTTGATTACAGTTTTAAACATTATTAATAGTTCAGATACAGCCATTGATGAAAAAAATCGGACAGATCTTACCCATTTTAAGATGTTCTCTAAGTTTGAGCTCATATCACCATGACATGCTAACACACTCAGACGTTTTTCATTTAAGTCTCACTACTACTCAGCCTTCCCATTAAAACGTTATCTTCTAAAGAGGCATTGAAAAATAATGCTGTTATACCTATCCCACTCTGATCAGAGAGCCAATTAGTATAATTGGATCAATGATGAATTAAGTAGCTTAGTGAAGTCTCATACCACCAAATAAAGATTTCAATCTCAGAATCCAGCAGTGACAAGTAATTTAGACTGAAGAAGTAGGCAGTGAACTGAGACTGCTGTCAGTCTCAAGCAAATAAGCACATGTCATGGGGTTCATGGACAGCTATAAGCTACTGTTTTCCCATCTCATAGTGCAATGCCTCCCAAATCTGCAGAAGTTTATACTGCCTAATGAGGCACTCCACAGCTGGAAAACTTGCACAGCTAGCTCATTCCAGCAACCAAGATGAGCTGCTTTACAAGATATTGTCTACAGGTCTGCTGTCAAAATCAGAAAAGCTCACGAAGAGAAGCGAGATCTAACTTCTAGATCCTTATTCTACACATGCTGCTTGAAAAGAGGTGGTTCTGGCAATTACCAATTGCAAGTGCATATTTTTGTTTCCCTTTTGTGTACTTCTAGTAGCAGACCACTATTTGCTACAGTAACATAATGTGTCAGTAAGCTTGCTGTTTGCCATACTGAGAAGATGAGGAAATAAACTGTGAATGGAAGCGCCAACTAATGTGTCATTCTTTAATCTCAGTATTATGAAACATTGAAAAAAGTACCCAATTTGTAGTAATAACAGGAGTTTACTAAAGTTCATGAAGTTGACCTAATGCAAATTTCAAACTGCTCTGCCACATTTGTTTACATCAGTTTGTAGTCACATCTGCTCTAAAGCGCAAGAGTCATAGTAATTAATTTGATACAGGACAACTAGATGCAGTCTATCCATGCGGAAGAACATAGTGTAAAGGGAGACTTCAGTTCCAAGTATGTGTATATATATATATAAAAAAATCTACAGTGGTAGTTTCTGACTATCAAGAAGTAAGGAAAGAAGTTGTCTGCTTTACAATCCTACATTTTATAAGTATCTCCCTTAAAGATCACAGTTTCCAAAACTTCAAAAGGAGAAATCACCTTCCCTATCCTGATGAAAGATACATACTCTTGAAAGAGTAAGTATTTGACTCTGCAGTGAGCAGAATCAATACAAGCACAACTCCCGGAAACACCAGCCTTGCAATCAGTTGTCTATATTTGCTCACAAAGCAACAGCTTCTCCCAGTCAGATTCTTTCCATATTTGACTTTACTTTTTAAAAGCCACGACCTAAAAGTAACTCTGCTTCTAAAAAGCATAAAACAAAAGCTAAGCTAACATATCCAGAGTTCAGCAGGTATCTGGTTTAATTTCAGCTTACTCTGTGGCTGGGATCTCTTGGCAGACTAGTATTTCTTCCATAGATCATCTGAGGACAATTAGTACCCTCTTCATGCTTGTAACACAATATAAAGTCTCATGTGTCAGCTATTATACACTAAAAATAACAGAAGCATATTATCCTAATCAGTATATACCAGGATACACACTGTGACCCCAAGACCTAATTTAATAGGTCATCACGTAGCCAGGAATTGAAAACTACACTGTGCAAATTCTTAAACAAGTTTTGTCACTAGTGCGATCAGAAGCTCAGTTGTCTCAGCAGAGTCTTCTCCTCCTCCTGTGATAGTTACTTCCACTGACCTCAGCCCTCAAGCTGGTTTTCAAATTCAGAAAGCCAAAAAAAAAAAAAGAGTTCAAGCCACATTTCAGAAATGTATTTCCCCCACACTACAGGTTTAGAAACACCCTAATGTAAATCAAGTGTTTGGACTCTCTCAATGCTGCATTTAGGGTGCAAATTTCAGTGAAGCACAGAATCTATCAAGTGACACTTACCTCTACTTCCACAGACTGCATTGCTAAATCACATGGTGGTTTTAATGCTTTTGGCCTTGTTGCATACCAGTAGGTCGTCAAAGCTGCAAAAGCACCGAAGCCCATCAGCGTATTTGTTGGAAGGGTGCGCACATACTGTCTGACATCCCCAAGTTCTGGCATTCGTAGGTATCTAAACAACTCATGTGCTTGCATTGCAGTTCAGTGCAGGTGTTCCAATGCTGGAATCTGTTGGTATGAAAAAAAAAGTTGCACAAAAAAATCTGAAATCCTGTTTTGATTCACTGTTGCTGTACGACAGTGATGTATGCCTTGTCCTACTGGCTTCCCAACATCAAAATAACTTGATCTGCCACTAGGCAGGCAACATCTTTATATATCTGTGCTGCAATTAAGCAAGCAAGCAATTATTAGTTCATACTCTAGAAAAATAGGTGGGGCTGAGAACAGGGAATTTCTTCAGAGTTTTAGTATTGCTTTCAACAGAGATTGCATTCAAAGTTTTTTTTTAAAAAGCAGACATTTTGTTAAAGGAAAGAATTTCATAAATGTAAAATAGTGATTTGTAGAGTAGATGTACTGTAAGATTGTTTAAATAGTTAATCATCAAGGAGGAAAGACTGCGAAATGAAGGGCAGGGACATATGTTATCTTGCCTGCATGCAGCAGAGAGCATCCTAATCCTATAGAAGCATAGCAGGAGCAGGATTTTTCCTCTCCTAAGTCCAGTAAAATAAACTCTTTTCTACTCTCCCTTCAGACATGCACAGAAAGATCAGTACTGCAAGCTGCTTTCCAAGCTGATATCCTCCTATAGCTCCTCTATGGTACTTAGCAAGTTTCCTATTTCTCCCAGCAGCACGGCAGCAATTTATCTCTGGTCATGAGGCAGACTAAAGCAGTGGCAAATGAGGCCCAAGGCAGCAGCACGCAGCAATATAATCAAGCACAGGAAGCACATTTGATTTGTCACGTTCACACAGAAGGAAGAGCTACAAGAGGCTGCTCCCCGCCAGCACTCACTGACACGGATATTCCGCAGCAAGAACCAGCTGCACAAAAAAAAAATAAATAAAATGGGGGGGGATTGCAGTCAGCTCAGCTGGTGCTCTCCTCTACAGCCAAGGTCTCCCGGGACGTCTGTCACATGCCGAACCCCCTGGCCGATGCCCACTAGGTGAGAGGTGAGCGGGAGCGGCCGGCCCGCGCGGGGCCAATGGCAGCCGGCAGCGCTCGGCGCGCAGCGCTCACCCCACCGCGCTCAAGGGCGCCCGCGGGCCCCGGCACTGCCACGGCCGCCCGACACCCAGCGACGGCTGGCAACGCTGTCCCGCTTGCTTGAAGAACAAAGAGATGTATTTACTTAGGTAATTTAGGTCCTAGCCATTTCCTATGGACAACAGAATTAAACAAAGGTCCGAGAAAATGTCAAAGATGTAGCTAATAGCTAAAACATACTGTGTAAGGAGCCACGGCAGCAGGATGGTGGCATATGAGACTCTGAAACCCAAACGGGCAGAATTATGTTTATTAGTTTTAAAACCAACTATACCCGGTTAACATTTCATATTTCTACCGGAAAACCTCTAGTTTACAGTCTGACCTTGAAATCGTTACTGCTGCGATCAGTTATTCAGCCAGGCAACAGAAGCATGGTCTAGTTCACAAAAAGTCCAACCAGTATTTGGACAAGATTTGGTAGATTCAGCAAAATAGTAATAAAATTAGTTCAAAGGACCCATGGTTTCACAATGCTAACAGGACGGGCTGAAGCAAGGTCATGGATGGGGGCACTGTCAGGATGGAATAAAGCTCCACTTCTGGAGCAGTCCCAGACCCATGGAATAATAATCTCCAGCCTGCAGGCACTCCGCTCTCTCCTCTACACTTTTCTTTTCTGGCATAGCCTTAGGGCACAGAGCTGCATCACCTCGACAGGCAATGCAGAGCCACTACATGCCTTTTTGATACTTGCACAGTGATATACAGCAGACTATAATCAAAATCCACAACACATCAGTTTGTGGTAAGAGAAGGCAGAGATGAACTGAATATAAACAAGCTCTTCATCTACCCTTTTAAAAAAAAATCAGTTACTGACTTAATAGTTAGGATCATCATGCAGTTGCTTTTTATGTACCTAGTTATGCTCATTAGCAATGCAGGTGTGAAAACTACTTTAAGTTTTATTACAGATAGTTGAACAGTAAGAATAAAAAAAAAACCCCATACACCAACAAGGAAGTCTGGACTTACAAGTTAATTTCACATATTATTGTAGACACCATGTTATGAAACTAGACAAGGGGGCTATGATGTGTGTTATGGCTAAGAGCAATCTTAGCTCTTTCCTCAAGCTCCTCAATGAGCACCTTAGACTTTTAAAATTGCTTTCCTGTCTGCATTAGTCGGGAAGTGTCCTGCACACACACTATGATTTAGGAATGCAATGTAATTTGAATTACTCAAAAGGTTGTGATGCCTTTACAGGTAAAAAGTGAAGTAAACATTTCATTCACACAACAGTTCCATTATAGTCAAGGATCTGCTATGATTTCAGCTTAGGTAAAGAGAACAGATGCACACCTTTGCTTTTCAATTCCTTCACCAGTTGTTTTTAGAGAAGCCTGTAACATAAAACTTTTCTCAAGCAGTTAAACCACAAGTTATCGGGTATTCATTGATACATTTTGCTGCTTATGTTTATATTGAGATAATACCTTTTTATTATACCTTCTGCCTCATCTGCACAAAAAACCAAGGTGAGGACACAGTTTTCTGCTAGATGAAGCAATTCCAAGCTTTAACACTATCTGTTAAGTCATATCAGCTCTTGTTTTCTGTATTTATGGCAAAGCCAGACATAAAAAAGAAAATAAACTCACATTCTTAACATATGCATCCAAATTTGCTCCATCAAGAAAAGAGGCTTCAATGCCTCCCAGCCTTCTTTAAGTCACCTTAGCATTTATTTGGCTCATGCTCCAACAATAGCAGACATCCTGGGTTTTTATCATGTCCAAGGAGGAAAGTTGAGAGCCTTCAGACTGAGATACAAAGATCTTCATAATAGAGCTGGCATCTGGCTTTCAGTGGTCTTCCTCAAGGAAGGACATAGCTAAGTTTGCTCACTCAAGACAAGTAAAAAAAAGCCACACTCTTCACAAATTCTGGTCCTGCAATTCCTTCTTACCAGACAGGATCTGGAATACAAGGAACAGACTCAAACTAAGCCCCAATATGAGACACAGCTGAAGACCCAAAGGGAAAAGATGCCAAATGAAAAGTACTAATCTGTGATACTCAGATTGCTACATGTAGAGGGAAAAGAGCAGAACTGACATTTGAAGTCAAAAGCACTTTTTTCTCAATGTAATCAGTACACCTTGGTCTTTTTTCTAAAAGACCAGAGGGAAAGCAGTTTGGATAAGGAGGCAAAACTGCTTCAGAGATAACTACCTCTCTTGACCACCTCCAGAGAAACAGTTCCCACAGTGCAGCCTAAAAGGCGCCCCTCTGAACTCACCATATCAATTTGGCTAAGGAGGTCTGTACGTTTCAGACAAAGCCAGCTCTCTCTGCTCACGCACACACACCCTGCAGCACCCAAGACTCATTCTTTACAGCAGAGCCAGTATCTCAAGGCAACAACCCAAGTTGGCAGAGCTCTGCCGTTCTTTGCTGCTCCTACTCTCGGCATACAATGGTCTATTTACAGTGAGCAGCAGCCTGCCTATTGTCTATCCATAGCCAGACATCGTTCGAGTGCAACGGAAGAGAACAGGAGAGCAGCCGTCAGCTTCTGTATTGCAAAGAAAACAACCCCAAGAACCAATGGCCTCTCTTTCTCTCTATTCTAATATTTAGATAAACAACACACTAGCGCTGCCATGAAGGCAGATCCATCACATGGTGTAAAAGAACAGGCTGTGTTATTTCTACAGCCTCTTGCAGGGAGGAGAAATGTACAAGACAAGCTTGTCTATCTCTTAGTATGAGCAATATGGCACTAAGATGTTTTCCTTACGATATGCTGAAACAGGGCACCAGCCACCCACATACCCTGGAGTTGTCCTGACAGCTTACTGCCACTGCAGTCTGGTTTTTTTCTTACTCTTACAGGTTACAATGCACAGCTCCCATGGATCTCATTTTTTCCTTAAGCCTTTCTCCACTCAGCCTTTGAAAGAACAAGTGCAGAATCATGTTTCTAGCTCCTTTACCATTTATAAAAAATGAATAGAACAAATAGCTTTGGCTATTAACTGGAAAAATCCTTTTGTCTGAATAGAATACGTAATCCTTATCTCAGAGTGCATTTACAATCAGCTTAAATTTGAGTCAGTCCAACCTGTCCTAGATACATGCTCCCACAACCCTCTCCATGCTGGCCAGGCAGTCACAAGGGAAGTGATCCGGAAAACACCATCTTTGTGCATTAGTTATGATGCTAGTTCTCAACTAGATCAACTCTTGTCTCAGTGACCAGATAGCCATTAGCTCCCAGAAGGAAACACGACAGCACAGCTGGGGAAGTGGATAGACTACTGTAATACTACACATTAAGCACAAAACTCTAAACACTGCATCCATCCATCCCAGGATTTTCTGCCTGTCCTGCAGTTAGGGGAATCTGACTGAGGTCTTGCAAGCACCTGTAACATAGCCAAACAAGCCAGGAAGCAAACCCCAACCACCTTCATATACAGCAAAGGAGCTTTGGTATTTGAGACATGAAGGAGAAATCCCAGTTCAAGCCCTATATAACAAGCAGGACAGCAAGATGCCTACTGTGGTGCAGCCTGTCATGACATATATGAGGCGTCATATATGACTCCTCAGCCAGAGAAGACTTGTCTGAACAAACCAAGAACATTGAACTGTCTAATCCACTACTATGACCTCCTCCTCCACCGCCTCCATCTCACTCTCTGCCCCCTCCCCAACTAAAATAAATAAATAAATATCACCTTACCCAGAAATCACCTACTTTGCCCAGCCAAGCATGAGAGCTATAAACCCTTCTTTCAAAGCAGTAACTGACATATTTACCTTCTTGCAAGAGTAAAGAGGGAAGAACTAAAGAGCTGTTAATAAGGAACATATCCCAGGCAGGAGGAACCTTAAAATTCACACCTCACATCCAACCCCTCTTCACCTCCCCCACTCAGGCTCTAAGCAACCAGAGGGCATCATGAACTGGGGTGTAGGTTGTCTCTGCTTGTTCAATTTCTGTTCCTGCATTTGGGACAAGGCAGAATTGGAGAGAAACAATCTACAAGCTGGATTCAGACCCATCAGTTAGGCCACAGTGACTTACTTCATAAACTGCAACCAAAGTTAAGGCTTCTGCTGCAACCTCTAAGAAGCACTAAATCTGAAACTGGTGTGTCAAGGCTCTGTTCACATCAACAAGGAAAGTCACAGGCCTGTCCTCAGACATTGGGCCTCAGTCCCCTTGCAATCAAGTGGAACTCCACCTGGATTCTTGCCTCTCAGTGATGTCCAATAAGTAATCTGAGAGCACACTGGTGAGGTCACTGGAGTTTATTCAAGTTCAGGAGTTGAAACACATGACAAGAATCTGCCCAATGCCTTTTGTGCAATTAGAATCCTCCAACAACATTTGGTAACCCTGTGTATAATGGAAAACCAACACATATGACTACAACCTTTCAGACAGTGATTGATTAAGTTACCTTTAAGCCAAGCCTGTACACACACAACGTGTCACCAAGCAGTCTTACCGGTTTCTCATCTCTGAAAACCAGATAAGGTGCCTACAAATATTTTTCAGCCTACACTGCTATCCATTGGAATTGCATCCCTGCAACTCTGATTTACAAGTACATCACGACACTACTCTTAATCTAGCATCATTCCAAATACCACAGATGATAACCACCCTATAGAACCCAGCAGCTTTCTTGTGACCTAAGAGCTTGAGTAGATCATATCAACTGATTCATTCTACTCATCCCAGGAAAAGGCTACTTACTATTCAGAAAGCCCAGTGTGCACTAGCAAGCTAACACATGGTTTAAGTAATCATTTGAAACTCTGTCAGAAGGAGCTTCTCACTCATACTTCTGATACCTGAAGTCTCACAGAAGACAACCTGGGTCAGGCTCACTAAGCCCCATTGCATCATGCTAGAGAGCGTTGACACCCAGCAGGTTGTTACAAAAAAACCCACAACCCTTAACACTATGAGACTGCAAGATCAGTAAGTACTTATGAGAATAAATCAGTTCACTGAGTGACCTCCCAAAACCAGCAGCACAAAAGATAGTATGACAAACACAGCCTTTTGACCTCGGGTATTAGGGTATGCCTGCATTTCCTCCAAGTCAGTGATAGTAAGCATTTTCTTTTTGGTTTCCTAGGAAATGAATTCAACCTTACCAGGCTATTATTGTAGTCCAACTGCAGAAGCCAAATTTCCAAAACATAGCAGGCACATGCAGTATCAAACTACTCAAACAAAAAAGCTTGAGAGCTCTGGGTTCAAGAATAGTAATTCATAAACAAAAAGGGAGAAATCCTCTTCTGGAAATGGGACATCATGCACTTCTGCTATAGCCCTTAAATGGTTCAACTACAAAAGCAAAAACCATTTTTCCTCTACATCTCTATAAAACCATGCAAGCTGTTTTCAATCAGTTTTAAGTAAACTACCAGTACTACTAGGATTCAAATCCTAATCAAAAAGAAGCATTTCACTATGATAGAATGGTATGGGTAGAAAAAGACCTTAAGGATTATCTAGTTTTAAACTCCCTGCCAGGAGCAGGGAATCATATTTTACCCTGTGTAAATGTGTAACTCTCAACATGAAAGGCAGCAAGGGAGCAGAAGCCTTATATTATCAAGCACCCTTGTTTCAAGAGTCATGTGGGACCTGCAGAAATGCAAGCCCCCCATCCACAGACAAGGTTCAGCCTACAATAACAGTCAATGCTGCACAGCAGAGCTTCCTGAGCCCCACAACATTGTAAATTCCCCCCCAAAACCATTCACCAATGAACAAATCATCACCCCTCTTACTTGTGAGGATTTTCAGGGAGTTGCCACTGGTTATATTTACCATAGTGAAATATTTAACATCTCTGAACTTGTGGTTTAGCATAGCAGGGAAGTAGGATATGGCAGGCAGTCTGTTCATAAGACTGCCAGAAGCCAAATTTATCAAGCCCTTAGGCCAGAACATCTCTCTCATCTCTGCTGCACATTGAAAAAAATTCATGCCATTCATTTTCTTCAGTCTACCCAATTCCATCAACCCCATTATTAAGAAAAACAAAACACGAAAACCTATTATTACCTTCTGTTGTTCACATTAGTAAAAGTGTTGTTTCCTTGAAGGGATAAGAAAGAGAAAAGAAACCTTTTACTCTGCTCCACTGAAGAGCAACACAAATAAAACAGGGAAGGTATAACCCAATTCCATTTCCTCCCCAAAATCCCATGAAGGATTCCTTTCTAGTGAAGCAATGAGATAGGAGAACTAGCTACACAGACTCTGATCAAGAAATTGGCAAGTCACTTACCCACATAAGTATTTCAAAGTTGTCTTTCCTTCCATTTTAAATTGCTGGTCTTGTTTTTCTACCAATACTAACCTTGTACTTGTCCTTGAAGCAAAAGGCTAGTTGGGGGTTTCCTTCTCAAAAACTGAGGACTTACTTCCAATCCCCTGTTGGCCAAGTTGTAGTTGTAAAACAACATCTACCAAATTTAGAAGCTACCTTTGTAAATTCATTGTAATCATGCAGTCCTCAGACTAGGCTAAGGCTGTTTGCTCAAGACCTTGAATTGATAGCACTACACACAACAACTACTTGTAATGACAAGCTTTAGATTTTTCCTATTAGCCATCTTCAAAACATTTCCCTATCTGCTACATATCCTTAAATTTTAAAAGGCAGTAACAGCAAGGGTCCATGAGGAACTTCATGTATCAGTTTTTGCATTATTAATACTGATATTGTTGCAAGAAGAGAAAGGTATTTTTCAGTAAATTCCATGCCCTCTTATACTCAGTTTCTTGATCCAAGAAATCTGATCCAAGTCCTGTGGCTGAGAAATCTCAGCTTGTGAGTTTGAGAGCACGTTCCAAAGCAAAAAGGCAAATATAAATTCTCCTGATCTGGCTCAGGAGACTGCACGATTCCCTGTAAAGCAACCTGGATGAAGAAGGAGCTCTATTCACACCACAAGGAACAGTTCTGTTCTTTCCTATCACAGAACCTGACCATAATATCTCAGATGCTAACCCAAGTGAGGCATATGTTTAGATTACATAGTCCAAGAGGGTGTCCATAATACTCCAAACAGCTCACAGACAAGCCCTTCAGAATTTTAGAAGGCTTCAAGTGTTGCAATTCCTGTTCAACAGGAACAAGAAATGTATGCATCCTAGAACAAAAGCGTCGTGTAACCAGGCTAAATCTCTGTGCTGTAGCACTGCAAGTCCAACCTAGCAGCAGAGGAGGCCTGCAAAGTCAAAGCCACTCAACCTTCCATTTTAGGCCACTTTGGCTCACGTTGCAATTCCATATGTGCTCTGAAGTACTTAAAAAGAAGGAAGAAAAAAACGCTGCTTCAAGTACATGCTGCATTCGTGCTCAAAAGAATAACCTACTTGAAGGCAAGGTCCGGCAGCTAAACAAACGCGAACCGCCAGGGTCAACAGGCAGCACTGCGCTGCCCAGCCCGCTACCTGCTGCTCGGCCCGACCGAGCTGCTCACCCCGCGCCAGGCCGAGCCGAGCCGGGCTGGAGGGCAGCGCCGGCGCCGAACAATGCCCGGCCAGCCCGAGCTGCCGCAACGGCGGGGGGGAGGCCGGAGACAGCCAGCTACGCTTTCCTGACGGCTTTTGTGCGAGGGGAAGCCGAGCCGGCTCCGGGGGACGCCGATCCCATTGCGGGGCGGGAATGAAACCCCGCGGCCCCGCAAAGGCAGCCTACCGGGATCGGCGGCAGGATGGGACGGGACCGCCCGGCCCCGCGGTGACAGCGGCCGCGCAGACCACCCCAGCCCCGCGGCGGCCGCGCCGGCAGGCCCAGCCGCCTCCCTCGGCGCTGCGTCCCTGACAGCCCCGGCCCCTCAGCGCGGCCGGGTCCGCAGCCCCGGCGGCAGCGGCGCCCCCGAACCCCGCTCACCTCCCGGCGGCAGCAACGACCACAACTGTGCGCGGCCGCCCGGCGCCGCCCTATTTAAGGCGAGCACGGCGGGAGCGGGGTGTGCGTGTGCCGAGCCCGCCTCCGCCTCCGCCTCCGCCTCCTCCGCTTGTCCGCGCAGCCCGGCGGGCGCTGGGGCTTGGCCTTGTCTGCGTCTGCTGCCCTTCCCTGCCCCTTCCCTTGCCCGTATCCCTACCCCCTCCCGTGTCCCTGCCCCTGCCCACGGTAACGCACACAAACCCGCGCGGGGGAGGGGTGGCGTGGAAATTTTGTACTGCGCGGGCACAGATGACAGAGATCCACAGGGAGCTGAGTGGAGCACTGGCAATACTGCCACTTAGCACTTCAGAGGTCTGAGGTGACAGCTTGCAGAGGAAGGGCTTTCTCACGTCTTCCAAAAGGACATCTGCATCCGGTATAAATATGCTTAAAGGACGTATGTTTCAGTATGAAAGTGTTGGAAGAGGACAACGACCTTGTTGCAATTTGTTGCTTACCTCTGCTAAACTTCTTTTGTGAGGTGCTGTGAGTTTGAGGGGCATCTTGAGGCGGCTGGGGGCTTCATCAGGACCCCTGATAGTTTTCACAGAATCATAGAATGGTTTGGATTGGAAGGAACCTTAATGATCTTCTAGGTTCAATGCTTCTGCCATGGACAGGGACACCTTTCACTACACCAGGATGCTCAAAGCGTCGTCCCAATCTGGCCTTCAGCATTTCCAGAGACATGGAATCCACAGCTTCACCAGGCAACCTTGTTCTGGTGTCTCACCACTCTCACAGCAAAGAATTTCTTGTTCACATCTAATCTAAACCCACCCTCTTTCAGTTTAAAGCCATAAGCCCCTTTCCTATCATTAAATGCCCTTGTAAAAAGTCCCTCTCCAGCTGTCCTGCAGACCCTGAACCCTCCCTTCAGATACTGGAAGGCTGCTCTAATGTTTCTCCAGAGCCTTCTCTAGGCTAAGCAACCCCAACTCCTTCGGCCTCTCTTCAGAGGAGAGGTGCTCCCGATCATCTTCATGGCCCTCCTCTGGACCACGGACCAGGAGATCCACGTCTTTCTTGTGACGAGGACCCCAGAGCTGGATGGTGTCTCCTGAGAGCAAAGTGCAGGGGCAGAATCCCCACCCACGCCCTGCTGGCCATGCTCCTTTTGATGTAGCCTAGGACATGTTTGGCTTTCTGGGCTGCAAGAGCACATTTGCCAGCTAATGTCCAGCCTCTCATCCACCAACACCCCCAAGTCCTTCTCCTCAGGGGTACACCTCAATCCGTTCTCTGTCCAGCCTGTATTCCTGCTTGGCATTGCCCCAACTCAGGTGCAGGACCTTGCACTTGGCCTTTTTGAGCTCTGTGAGGTTCACATGCCCCCACCTCTCAAGTCTGTCCAGGTCCCTCTCCATGGCAATTAAGTTACCTCATCTGGTTTTCGTTTGACTGTGTGCTGCATCAGTCTATTAGACCTGTAAATCATCAAAGTCCCACATGTCAAACTCCCACTATGTTGCACATTCTGCATAATTTCCCAGTGTTTCCTGGGTATTATTTATTTTAAGTGCGTGTAGGGGTGTTA